>JAUCNO010000002.1:4023004-4051957 GCA_032353835.1 Enteromius viviparus | reverse complement strand
CACATATATTATGTAAATAAAGACTTTTATTTTGGATGTGATTAATCATGATTAATCATTTGACAGCACTAGTATTTTTATGTATTCATTTATTTATTTTTACTGATTTAATATGAATTATATAGGAATGAATAAAATGTAATAACAAAATCTATTCATATTACGCTTTGACTAAGGCATGTTCATATGGAAAATATATATTTTTAAAAACAGTATGCATTGTTATTGTCAATGTAAATTCAACGCAGGGCACAGTACTGGACAGAATTGACTTCAATGTGGAGCAAGCTTGTGTCAAAACAGAGGAGGGACTGCAGCAGCTGCAGAAGGTGAGGCTCTTATCAAGCCTGATGATGTGTTAAGCTACGTGTCAAGGGTTGTAATTGCTTACTCTTACTTTTTCAGTCATTTGTTGTGTAATAGACATGTATGTGCAATATCCACTTGATACTTTCAAAATAATATTACATAATAAGGATAGAAAGCACACTTAACCTTTCTTTTTCTTTTCTTAGGCTGAACAGTACCAAAAGAAAAACCGCAAGATGCTGGTCATTTTAATTCTCTTTGTCATAGTTGTTATTCTAATACTTGTTCTGTTCGGGAAAATATTTAGGTGAATCATTCCATGGCCTCTAAGAGGGATCTACCTGTATGTTTGAGAGAAACTGATGTGTGTGTGAGTGGGTATGCATGCTAACTTTCAACACCATTGTTTGAGTGTGGAAAATGTCAAAAATTTAGAAGGTCCTTATGTTTTAAACTACTACACAACAAAGCGAAGCAAATACGGGAGCCCCTTCTGGCCACCGAGTGCAGTGTCTGGAGATGTCCATGCTTTATCTGTATTGAGAGGCAGTTTTAGTACTCGGGTTTCTTTCAGAGGGCCATTTATCTTCGTACAAGCGCAGTGATTAGGAAGGTGGATGTGATATGGCAGCATGCTCATCTCAACTGCCTTCGTCATCTCATTTGAAGAGTAAACAGGAAGATGATGGGAAAAGATAAGTTATCCTCGGAAGATGATCATATCTGCTTGGGTGAATTCAAAAAAATGTTTTCAGAAGAATTGCGTGTCGTATTTCACCCCATAAACTTTCCACATTATTTAGAACATTTCCCTCTCAACTTTATTGTTCTGATGTGGAATTTAATTATTTTGAAACAAAATTATATATTTGCAGTATTACAGTAATTTTTACTGTATAACTGGTACAGATCTAATGGGTATCACCATCGATGATAATTAAAAGGAGACTTTAGGGGGGTTTGGGCTTAATGGTTGAAAAAATAATTTCATGATGCATATTCTTTTGAATATTGGGTTAAATGTCACCTAAACACGTTTGCTAAAGATTTCCTCACTTTTTTTGGCTTCAGTCAACATCAGTTGTGAGCATTTTCAGTGAAACCTGTCATAAGCTCCCTCTGAATCAGACCTTGCTTACAGGTGAGGAGCCCAAGATGACATCATAAACTCTGTTTTTCTGTAATTTAATCTGAACGTTTTCCTGTGTGTGTGAGAGAGAAGCACTGACACTCCAGTCAACCAGCTGATGACTGAGGAATGAGGAACATTTACCGTGTTCAGTTTTAATTTGTTTGTTTATTATGTGATAAAATGTATATCATTGGGATTATGACAAGCGTTGAATGAGCTGAATGTTACATTGTCCTTTATGAGCGTCCATAACTGAGCGCTAGTTCCATTTTATGCACCATCATGTGTTTGTCTACGTTTTAATGGCAGTGTTGTCAATTATATCAGTATCATTTCAGTGATTTATTCAGTGAAAAGCAGGAGTGATTCATCAAGGTTTTTTAGCTTCACTCTGTTCCTTGCCTTAAAGCTTTCCATGGCCATGCTTCATTGGCTGGTGTTTGTCACTACCGTATCGTTCAGTCAGACCTTTGAACTTAAACTGAACTTTGACCTTTAGTCTCAGACTGAAGTTCATTTGTGTCTGCTGACTGACTGTACAACTACTGTTCCCTGTACAAGATGAAATTATTTATTTTAGTACACAAATATGTGTACAGAGTTTATGGAGTTCTGTTGTTGTCTATTGGTAGTCCAGAGTCTTTTTCTTTGTGTATTGTAATTAATTACTTTTTTCTGTCCTTTCAAAAATCAATTCCGGTTGGCTTTTGTGAAGGGTAACTGCACCACTACTGATGGGGATGAAGTTGACCATGTTGTTTTATAAATACAGAGACCGTTATTTAAGGTTTGAAAAAAATATATATACACATTCAAGGCTTTCATGTGATTTACTTGATGGTTTTGGTGTGAAACCCAGTGTGAATATAATATTTTTTTTTCCCATTATGGTACTACTGTATGCTATCTGAACCTTCTGTAAACGCTGAACAGGTTTTTAATGAAATTAAAACATATATATATATTAAGATGCTTTATGTATGGTATGTTATGAAGGCATTGATTGATATAAATATCTATATGTATATATATCTACATATTTATATATATGTCATCAAAAAATACTGTAGTACTTTTCTTTCAACTAAAACTAACTATATCACTATTTTCAGCTTAACCCCATAAAGCGGTTAAGCGGCATGAGTTTTTAAAGCCTCCAAGTTACCAACACAATTTACATTACAAGCTAATGTGATTTCATTTTACATTGTTGGACATGTAAATAACATCATGCTATATGACCCATAACGTTAAATGCTTGGATTTGATGTTGAAAAAAATTACGTATGCTGGTCCTAAAATAGTCTGACACTCTTAAGACCAGCATATGCACTTTCTTTCAACGTTTCTCAATTTTATACAAAGAAATTAATAATTAAAAATCGTATAAATGTTCAATTAAAAAAAAACCGTATGTTTTATAAAGGTGATGCGTTACAGGGTTATTTCATATTTGGTCATAGTATTTGCCACTTACAATGTCATAAAACATGATCTGGTGCTTTAATACTGAATTATTACCATATTTAAACACTTCTGGTACTCCAAGATACTTGAAGTAATGTTATTACAGTAACACTCTATTGTTAGAAAACCTGAAATATATATCTGGATTTAAATTATTCATTAAATAGCGCTGTCGGCACAAGGGCTCGCGAGACGGGCGGGAGAAGCGGAAGGTCAAAGTGCATCTTCCCTCTGAAGAGACTCATTCTGGCGGAAGATGGCGAACGTTCTGCTGGAGTTCAAGGCTTCTGCCGCGGACTCGGAGCCGCAGAACCGCCCGGTCCTCATCGTCGGCCAGCTCGCTAACCTGCAACAGATCAACTGGACCCAGGTGAAAGGAAAGCTGCAGCCGGTGGTCACCAAAGAGGTACGTAATGTTGAATACAAAGTAAGTGAGCTCGTAAACACATTGACGTTAGCTTACCGGCTACAGTTAGGAGAGAAACCTGCCTCTTCTGACTGGTTGTGTTACAGGCCGCTAATCTGCACTCACTGATGTTAGCGTTAAGATATCAAAATCAGTTTAAGGGGATAAGTTATTATTATTCTAGACGAACCGTTACGTAATATATGAAAAATACACTGTCATTTATTTCCTTTACCAAAAAGTTACTATGATTTTCTTTGAAATACCATAATAATATCATGGCATTTTGAACGTACATGTGTATTTCATCATTAAAATATTTTGCACAACTATATCTGTTAACATTACTGCCATGCATTTTTTTTATTAGTTTTTCTTAGGCCACATCAATGTTGTTTAATCAAGTTAAGTGTTTATCATCCGCACATGATTTCCTGATAGACTTGATGGTCTGGATTGTTTAGTTTGCCTGCGTGTTATTTTGTTTAATGTATATAAGGTCCAGGCAAATAGCTCTATTATCATGCTCTATTATCATTTTTTGCTTCATATTTTCTTTGATGTGTTTTGTGTCTGTTTTCAGATATGGCAGGCGGCATTGGCTTCTCTGAATCCCAACCCCACGGATAGTTGCCCGCTGTATTTGAGTTTTGCAGCTGTGGCAGCACTTCCTTCACGAGTCAGTCGTCACAACAGCCCAGCTTCTGCACACTTCCTCACCCGCCTCGTCCGAACCTGCCTGCCCGCTGGCAACAACCGATGCATTGTGGTCAGTCCCATTTCACACAATTATTAGTATGCTTAGAAATCTTAGAATCTGGAAGCAGTTTCATACTGTATTGTTCTAGACAGCATGTGTTTCAGTGGTTAATATTCATTTCCCTTTTCTGCCGTTCATAATTTCCATGTGACCCATCTCTAGATCTCCTTCGCTCTCATATAAATACAGTAACACTTTCATTTAAAATACCATGTTTGTTCACTTTCTTTTCCTTTTTTAAAAGGAATCCGCCATGATTTTCTGTTGTTGTTTTTTTTTTGTAAAAGACAGATTTGCAATTTTTAAGAATAATTCATAAGTATTTAAACAAAATGTACACAAATTTTATTTATATCACTGTTTTTTTTTTTAATTAAATAAATGTCGCCTTGATATGAGACATATTTTACAAACATTTAATTTACCTAAATTTAATTACCCACATTTTGTAAGACTGTATGTGTAATTTTATATGAGTCCGATCTGTTTTCTATGTCTGATACCACAGTCTGATCAGAGAAAGTAATTTCAGAAATAATCAGGTAAAAATGACCATAAACATTAACATTAAAATACTGCCATAACTCTTTAAATGTTAAAAATGAGATTAATTATTTAGTATTGTAGTATTGTGGCACAAAAGTTGCTGATGCAGCTCAACTTGAAACATTTCTTAAAATTTGACATTATCTGTCTGGAATGTGTGTTTGTTGGGTTTTTCAGATGGTGTGCGAGCGCTCTGATGTGTTTGCTTCAGCGTGTGCCATCGCCCGAGCTTTCCCGCTCTTCACCCGCCGCTCAGCTTCTTCTCGCAGGACGGAGAAGAAGCATGTCACTGTTGAGTTTGTGACTGTGGGTCAAGACAACGGCCCCCTGGAGGTCTCCACTCTAGAGGTAAAAAAAGAAGTGTTCAGAGCTACCTTCCTGTGCCTCTGATTAAGTTGGTTACTGGGTTATTTATGATTATGCATCATTGCATAATATGATTATTGCATCCATTTGAATGTGCAAGTGGTTGTTTCCAGTGTCTTGCCAGTGCAGCGGATGGAGTCCGTCTGGCTGCTCGAATCGTGGACACTCCTTGCAGTGAAATGAATACTGATGACTTCCTAGAGGCAAGCATTTCTACTATCATGCTAAAATATATTAGTATTATGATTTCACTTTTCATTTTATTGTAAGTTGTAGTAGTTGTGGTTTTTCTGTGTGCTTTTGTCACTTTTATTATATATATTTCTAACAGTTAAGCTTAATAGAAATGTTTTATTTCTATGTTTATTTTTATGCTCCACGTAAAATGAAATTGTGTTAAACACGCCCCCCCATTCAGTAATTCAGTTCAAAACTATAAAATAAATAGCTATTAAGAATAAAACGGCCAAAGTAAAATTAAAAGGTCAGCGTGCAAATATTACATTAATAGAAAAACATTGTGAATATACTGTAATATAGAAGTGGAACTGGCAGATAACCAGTGAACAGGCCATTGCAGTAATAAAGGTGGGATGAGACGATAGACAGCAGGAATAATGGTTTCAGCATCTTTGACACTAAAGAAATGCAGTTCAACATAATAAATTTTTTTTAAAAATGGGCCTTTTAATATAATAAAATAAAAGGAGAGAGGTAGAAAATGACACCTAGATTTGTAACCGTACAAGAAAAGAAAAGATGGAGCGGCCCTATTTTTATTGTCATCAGCATACAAATGGTAATTAAAGCCATGTTGGTACAGGATTTGACGCAGGGTAATGTGAAAATAATGAATAGAAGTGGGCCAAGAATGGATCCCTGGGGGACACCTTGCTTTAATTGGGCGGTAGGAAATCGTATAGCATGCACTGAAATGTAGAAGTGTTTGTCAGAGGAATAAGAAAACAGAAACCAGAAATATCCACATCTGAGAGATGGGAAATAGGTCCCATTAAGTCTTAAAGCAGAGCAGAAAAGCCTTAAATTCAAAGGTATGGCAATACATTTTGCATTCATTTTAAAAAGTGAATATCTTCCTCCGTGTATTTCAGGGCAAATGATAGACAATCAAGCTGCATTTGCTTTAGTTGCAAATGTAGAATTTAGTCTTGGAAACAGATTTCAGTTTAGAACAAGAGAAAATAATCTGTCATTGGAGAATGAAAAAATGTTCTACTTTTATCTAGTATTTTTATTTTCTTTTATTTCAGAGTTTTTGCATTTGAGGGTTATTAAAATCACTTTTTAATAGGTGCAGTTAATTCTAACAACAGTGCTGTAAGATGCATGCTGGAATTGCTTCTCCGCTCATGAGACGTTATGCAATCTTATACAGGAAATCAAGGCAGTGGGGAATGAATTGGGCATCACTCCAGCTATAGTTCGAGGAGAGGAACTGAAACAAAAGGGCTTTGGAGGTAATCTTAATTTCTTCTTTTCAGATTGCAACATTCTCTCTTCTGTAATGAGTGTGCCTTCTCATCACATGATGAGTGAATGTATGTGTTATTTCAGAACTACTTACTTAGTGCTTCTTTTTCAGATGAAGTGTTTCTGGCACAGTGCATGCTATGTTAAGCTTGAAGTTGTATTTTGTTTTGCATGACACCTGATGAACGTTGTATCTGTGCATACGTTCATGTGTGCTAAATTACTCTCTCTAGGTATCTATGGAGTAGGTAAAGCTGCCCAGCATCCTCCTGCATTGGCTGTGCTTAGCCACACTCCCTCAGGAGCCACACAAACTATTGCCTGGGTGGGCAAAGGCATTGTGTACGACACCGGCGGTCTCAGCATCAAGGGCAAAGTAAATACAAGTGCATAAAAGGCAGCATGCTCAGTAATAGTGTGTGTGTGTGTATATATATATTTTTCTGGTATTTCTGGCACAGAAATTACACCCTTCATCTTTGAACACCACAATCGACTCCTTTTACACTTATTTGTTATTTTTCTCCCCTTTATAGACCACAATGCCAGGAATGAAGAGAGACTGTGGAGGAGCCGCAGCCATTTTAGGTGCTTTTAAAGCTACTGTTAAACAGGTACTGATTATTTAATGGCTAACAGATCACTGGCTGCTAAACTTATCTGCATTAAAGGTCCTAACCCTGGTCTAGAGTAGTGTGATAAACCTGGTATTAATATGTGTCTGAAGTCACCATTTAGTTTTTGGTAGAGGCTCTTATTTCACATGTAAGTGATGTCAGTATATCAAATGTGTTCGGTGGGGGTAATGGGTTGGTGTTTGTTCTTAATTTTTTTTTTTATTTGTTAATCTTCTGGACTTTTTTTTATGGTAAAATTAAATGTTATTATTAAAAAAGCATGTCTAAATATATATCATGAAACTTGATTTGTTTAGCAAAAATAATTTTTGTAGTAGCCTATTTATACGTTATACTAACACTATTTATAGCCTGGCTTCTGCGTCTATTAAGCTCATAGGAGCTTAATCTGGCTAGGCTATCTTACTACTTGCCTTCTGGGAGGCGGGCTTAACCTGCGTCCATCAGATGCCTCTGTATACTACTGGATGAATCTACAACCAATCAGAACACTCATTCTGATGACGTACTGTACACGTAGTAGTGACGGAACATGAAGACACCGTAACCAATTGTAGCTAGCTTTATTAAAGCAGTAGGAAAATGTATTTACTTTAATTACTTCTGCTCCATTTTCAATGAAAACCTGTCATGAAAATTTCTCATAACAGCGGTAACAGCAGAGTCAAATGATTGTAGCTGCTCGGTACACGCCATGTTTGATGTTGAATCTGCTGCGCCATTGCGTTACACCCACCTCAGTCGTGCCGGATGGGTGGGTGTTTGGGTGGTTGGGGAACAGAAATGCTCTAAAATGGCAGCTTGGCCAGACTAACTTTGCTCGCAAAATGAATGTAGCGTCAAAGGAAGTATGGGTGGGCCCAGGCTAATAATTGCGTGATATGATATAGAGTCAGAATTGCAATTTTATATTTCAGAATTCTGAATTTATAATTCAAAATTGTGTGATATAAAGTTGCAATTCTGACTTATTTCTCAGAATTGCGAGATATAAACTCGCAATCGCGAGTTATGAAGTCCAATTTTGAATGAAAAAAAAAGACTATGTTCTCAGAATTGCAAGTTTATATCTGAGAAAAAAAGGCAGAATTGCGAGTTTGTATCATGCAATTCTGTCAGAATTGTTAGATTGTTAAAAGTCAGAATTGTTAGCTTAAAAAGGTGCAATAACCTTTTTTAATTTTTTATTTAGTGGCATAAACAGGCTTCCGTAATTAATGTTTTGCCTTTGGGAATGTTTTTTTTTTTTAAATTTGAGAACAGAATTAAAGACTGCATAAACATCCCTTTAATGTATTGGGCTGCGTTCTCCGAAACCACCTTAATGCTACGTCGTTCTTAAGTTGTACCTTATCTTTAGCGCCTGTTTTCCGAAACCTTCTTGTTCTGTAAGTCATTTGTTCGTAAGGTTGGTCTGGATCGCTCTTAGCTATACCTTATCACTGCTGACGTGACTACCCAAACGCAAAAAGACATTTACATAACAGTTTAACATTTAATACATTTAATGTAAAACATTTAAACATTTAGTTGTACATTTAATATAAAATCTGATTTTGTATTAAATTTACATTTTTACTTTATATTTTTACACATGAAATACTTAAGTTGTTATAGCCTACACTCAGTAAATGGAAGTGTTTTCATTAATAAAGTTTCCATACCCTAATGGTTGTTAGCTTTTTTAATTACTATCCTAATCAGCTGGCGAACCACTTGACAGAAACGGCTTAAGAGTCTATATGAAGAAAGAAGAAAAAATTTATAGCTGTGGCATTGCTTGCAAAATTGTGACACTCGCATTTAAATAAGCTCCGATAAATTCAGTTTGTACTATTTCTAAAACGTTTCTTTAAAAGAACATTGTTTTCTCAATACTTTTCCTATACCGCTGTGTTTTTAAACGCTAATTTTTTTAGAATTGAGTCTGATTCCTGGCTCTGAAATGGATGAGATTTGATTCCATGTCGATTCCACACTGTTGTTTTTGATTCTTTTTCAATCAAAATAACCAGAACATAAGGAGCTTGTGGTTTATCTATCAGATGTTATCAGATGTGCTCTCAAATTGTAGTCTGCATCCTCCAATTCAGATGATCTCAACTCGTACTGACCTCAAACTTCCGAATCAAGCAGCCTTGCACTTTGCTTTTTTTGATGTCACATGATTGGACAATGCAACTCGTTTCACCTAATGACTTTTTGTTTGATACCTTTTAATCTGAGTCGTTTTAGACTGATGCCTTTTTGTCTGAGACATTTTAATATGAGTCCATTCAGGCTGATGCCTTTTATTCTAAGTCCATTTTGCACAATGCTTAATTGTACAAGACCTGACACTTTGACGTTTTCTTTCCTGAGACTTGAAGACTTTCAGTCTGAGTTATGATGCCATTTAATCCAGTGGCTTAAGCCTTATAGTCTAAGATATGACACTGTCATTTCAATTGTAGTTCAGGTTCGTCGTACAGAATAGCTTGTGCATAATAGTGTGACTAAGCAGTACAAATAGTACAGAATACAGTTGAAATACACCTAATTAGGGACAAATATACATCTGCTTCACAATAAACAATAATAGTCATGTGATAAAGTAGTACATATGAGTATGCGTAGTCTGATTATAAATCGAATAACATACTCCGTATGTCCTCGAAAAGGTAGTAACAATCTAGAGTCACTGAATAGATCAACACTCAGCAAGAAACCTATACTAACATAACACTATTACCTAAGAGTGACTGAATATAGAGCCCTTTGTATATGTTACTGAGACCTGAGGATGCCCTAAAACACATTTATTTGAATAAGTAATAAATAGGCGAAATAAATGAGGCAGGTCTACAGCAATCTAAACAACGCAGTCTTAAACATACCTAGAATTTTTGTCATGTTATTCAGAATCAACAGCAAACTACATTTTGTAAGTAAGCTAGTTTTGCACCAAAAAAGTGACCATAAACAAGGGTACAGCTTGCACTACTGTAAAACATCCACCATCAGATGCTGGACGATACTAAGCTAATTTAATCCTCAACCTTTGTCGGAAGATTGTTTTTTACATACTGTTCTATTATCACAGTATCATTAATTTCAGACTACCCCTTTCTGTCTAATTTGAGCAGAAGCCTATGTTGGCTAAGACCTTACGCTAACAGCTTAAATTCTGGCTCTAGGAGACTAAAGGCGGTAAGAGGGATGTAGTGGGAAGGTTTAACTTGATTTCCATCTCCAGGGATTGTCCGAAAAGGGTGAGTCCCTCAAAACTCCTGCCAGGAACTCAGTTTTTTACAGGCAGCAAAAGATTTTTGAAATCTGAGTTCCCATTACAGGTTGATGCAAACACGTGCCCTGTTACGACCGGATCAGATAAGTTATCAGCGTTGTGTATTTTACCCCCTGATGATACAGCTGAACGTCCCTGCAGGCAAAGTCACCAGCAAACTAAATGTGAAAACGCATACTCATTACCAGAAGGGTGGAAACAAATGACAGTGACTTACACACGACAGCACATTAATTTGTGATTATTAACAATGGTGGCCATTGTGTGGCAGCATGCTAATTTTGTAGCGTTTCTAATGAGCTGTGACAAAAACTGCAAAATAACACAAAAAAAGAACACAAGGAGGAAAGATGAGGGTAATCAGGAAGTGATTATAGTTTGTCACTTAATCACATGTCTCCGAGGGATGTCTCCATGTCTTAATTAAAGTGCCAGTGCAGCATCATTTCACCTCAGGAGAGAGACGGCTGAAAGAATGTGCGTTATCTGCGTGTATGGAACTAAAGCTATCAAAAGCTACCGAACAGGAAAACACAAAGACACCTGAATGTGTCTCTGGATTTTGATTACATATCAGGATATCACAAGTTGTTTAAGCAGCGTCTAAGTTATAATCATTAACGCAGGGTGTTTTTCACATCATGTACTGATTGGCAAGGCACTGCAATCTCTGTAATTATTATTAAAGTAGGAGTGTCTGTTGTCTGAAGGTCAATCCCAGCAAACACCCCTGCTGAAAAACAACAGCATATGCTGGTTAGGTAGGTTTGAAGCTGGGAGGCTGATTTAAGCTGGTTTATGCTGGTCCTTTGCTGGTTTAAGCTGGTCTTTTGCTGGCTTAAGCTGGTCATTTTGCTGGTTTATGCTAGTCATGTGCTGGCAAAGAACCGGCAAAATTACCATCTTAAATCAGAATAAACCAGAAGAAGGCCTTAAACCAACATCCCAGCTACCTATAACCAGCATATGCTGTTTTTTTCAGCAGGGAGGGAACATTTTCAGAACAAATTCCAACCAAGGAGGCAAAAGCTGGATTCAGATGGTTCAGAGTATATAAACTTCAAATGTTCTGAGAACATTGTTAACTGGAGCATATATTTTTTTTAATCTGACATACATTAATAATAATAATGATAAAACAAGCATTATAATTAATAATGATCAATTTTGTTATTATTATTGTATTATGTTATCTGAGGTCCACTTATAATGTTAGCCAGATTTTGTACATTGAAAAAACCCTTCTTATCTCTATTTTGTTTTGCAGAACAATTTTGTTTTTCTAGAGCACTCAAGAAGTAAATGCCCACCACTATGATTGGCAGTTCCACATATTAAAATAATACAGACACTGATGTGATGCACTGTCACAATCTGTCCCTGTCCTGTCTTGTGCTCCCCCATGTCATTGTGTATTTTGGTTTAGTCCTGTCTGTTTGGTTTCACCCTAATCAGTTTGATTGTGTCACCTGTGTTTTTTGCCAGCTGTCCTCACTTTTGTCTTGATTTGTTCCCTTTAAAACCCTCTGTCTTTCTGTTTGAATTCATGTCTCGTTGAATGTATTGATGTCCGTGCGTGTAATCTTTGCTGCCTCGCCAGCCTTTGTTTTTGTACCCTGGTGTTTCAGAATTAAAGTTATAATTGTTGCTTATCTCATGTCCTCCGCTCTTCTGCCTTACTGGGAGGTTTAACTAACACACACACGCGCCGCCGACGTTAACGTTACATGCACTATGAAAACAATGTGTAGATTAAAAACACAACAATGCTCGTGATGTATCCGATGTAAATACGTCTTGAGCTTACAATTAATGCAATTCAAAAACATTGTTTTTTTCACAACTTACAATACACAGTGTTTTGTAATCCTCTGAGGTATGGTTTTATTGATGGAGTTATCCCAGGGGTTCCTCTACGTGTGGAAACCAGTGGGCGGGGCTAAAGAGGCAGCGATGTAGAAGCAGACATTGATCTTCTGCAGAGGTTTCATTGCACAGACTTCATAATAGGACAAATTCCAAAATTACTTTTTTTTAGCAGCTTGTTTTTAATAAAAGCTGCTTTTGAATTAACAACTATGTTTTGAGTTCTGAAACTTGCAGGATGCTTTTATTGTAGGCTACATTAACCATATCAAAAGATCAAGGGAAATTTGGTTTCTCCTTTAAGTTATTGCTATGTTTGAAGAGACAGTGGAGAGAATCAGAAGCAAATGAAAAAAAATAAAATAAATATTCAGGGCGCCAAATAAGCTAAGAAGAAAACCTAATAAAAATAATTAGACCCAGTAATTAAATAAAATTAAATAAAATAAAAGTATTACATTATATTACAAATATATGAAAAAAAATAAGGTAAAAAAAGAGAGGAGAAGTATATACAGAGCTGAGGCAATTTTTAGTAAGGTCAAAAACAAAGTGCAACTTTTAACTAACCTCCTCGGGGAAAACTAGCCAGAATAGAGCTCAAGACAAATACATGCGTGACCACACCAAAATAAAAGCAGTGGTGCAGTTATTTTTTTTCTAGAACCACTCCAGTCTTTTATGCTTGTCTCTGAATCATTTATCATAATATCCGGCCTCTTCTCAAACAAAATGTTCGACTCCCCGCTTTCCGCCAACACATCTGAACAAATCATATTTACTATCTCTAAATCAAACCGACACTTTTAGTGGGAAGCATCTGATGTATTAAAGAATACTCATGCGCTTGCTCACGGCACTGCCTGTGATTAATCCTGCGTCCCATCGGCACAACCTGGAACTCCCCTAATGTGCTTCTGCTGTCGAAACGTTTTGCAGAGTGAGTCTGTCAGCTTTATGAAGTCGGACTTATTTAATGGAGCTCGCCTGCTGCTGTGCGTCTGTGAGGGGGAAGCAAGGAGTGAGGGATGCAAGAGATGGTCGCTAGCCCTTTATCTGCATCACAAATGACAGGGAAACCCCTTGCTCGTGTGTCCATCACTAATCTAAGTTGTCAGCTTGAGTCCCGCTGCAGGACAGAGAGCAAAACATCTGCAGAGAACATCTGGACAAGAGCAGTATTTAACGGACGCGGATGAGAGGTTGTGTTTATCATGTGTTTCCGCAAATGGCTAGCACGCTATTGCTGGGTGACAAATAACTGGCAGCCAGTATTTGCTGTAAACTGTTGGGCTCAGAACAGTCACGACTAAAAACCAGTTTGAGCTTGTGCTTAGTGCAGGACTTGGCAAACAATTTCATTAGATACAGTGAGTAGTGAAGATTGTGCTTTATATCTAATGGCTTATTGAGGAACGTTATTACATTTCTAATCGTACAATTTGTCCATAGTGGATATTGGTAGAATATTTTTTATTCATGATACAGAAGTGCTGGGTGTTTATAATAAAACCAGACCCAACTTCATTCTCAGCAGTGAGTGAGTCACACAAGTTTCAACATACAGGCCTAGTAAGGAGGTATTTCAACATCTAAAGTGCAAATCAGATTGGAAAAAAATCACAGCCATTTGTAAAAAAATAAAAAGCCTGTGAAAGCCCTCAGTGGGTTTGTAAGCAGATTGTATGAAAACTTACTAATGACATGGAATTCATACAAATCTGATATGATTTCATGTGGAGAGTGAAAATAGTAATGGATTGCCATTAGACTTTGTTGAAATGCCCACAGCTCTTCATTTGAAATCAGTGTGAAAAAGTTTCTTCAGAAAACGTAAAAAGGTAAATTGGGTATATTTAGACTTAACATTGTATTTTAAGTTGAGGTGTGTCATATTTGTGCTCACAAAATGGGATTGCAAAACAACTTTTTAAAATAGGTTTCCCAGTGGTAGTCTTTTCCATCACAGAATAAAGAATACAAAGATAGGCTAATAGTAAAAAACAAGAATTCAGAACAATCAATTGTGTTTTAGATTAAAAAAGGGCTTAAAATGTCTTGATGGATTTTGTTTCCTAAAAACATGCAGTCTTTAGCTTCACAAGATGTTAATTGACGGATTGGAGTGGAATGGATTAATTGTGAATTATCATGATGTTTTAATCAGCTCTCATTCTGATGACACCCATTCACTGCAGAGGATCCATCGGTGAGCAAGTAACGTGATGCCAGATTTCTCCAAATCTTTTCTGATGAAGAAACAAACTTATCTCGGATGCCCTGAGACAGATTATATTTTCAGCAAGTTTACATTTCTGGGCAAACTATTCTTTTACCAAATGAATAGAAATGCGTTGGAACCCACCCACCACAAGAGTTAGGTGAAGTACAGCTTCAAAAGAGACCTCTACAAAAGCCTAATCATTACAAACATTTTTCTCATTTAAACATTCAGAATAAATCTTAGAGCTTTTGAAACATTTATGTAATTTTTACTCTCTTGAGATACAATAATAAACATTAGAAAATGAGACTAGCTAAAAAGGAAAAAAAAAATTCAGCTCGGTGAAGCCCATAGTAAGAGCAATAAAAAAGTGATTTTAATGAGCACTGTGCCTCTAGAAATAATGCGTAATGATGCATAATACAACAATCAGATGATATGCTGTACTATTCCAGCACAAATATTAGAAGCTTGAGAGTATTATAGTAGCAACGACTATGAAGACTGCACAGAAACAAATTAGGGATCCAATGAATAAATCCACCGTAAAACAATGGGCTGTCTTTTTGGGGATGTTGCGAGTCCATCTTCCAGCTCTTCCGTGGACTTTTGCCTTTGATAGTAATATGAAAGGAAACGTGTGTTCACTTTCATCTCCAAGCGTTTTTCCCTGTCTTATCTTTGCAAATCAAAAATTTAGCACGCTTCCCACTGCCACAAGGCAGCGACATTTTCCTGACGACAAGAAAGCAACCGAAAGATGGAGTCATTTTAAAACGCAGAAGCCTTTGATCTACACATTCTGCTGCACAACATGACTAATAGTGTTCGAATGGGCGCAGTGTTTCGTTTCTGTGCCAGTGATTCGTGGGAATGAAGCTGTAACATTTAATCCACATCTATTAACATAATCTTATCTGTTAAAGGTGATGTAAGCGATTTCACTAATTTCCTAAGATTGCTTTCTGAATTAGTACGCCCCCATTTTTTTAACGCACGTCCCCAAAGGGAAAGAGAAATCTGTTAGCATTTCCATTCATCTCCCTGTCCCTTTTCTAGCAAATAAAGAAAAAATGTAGGGTTCAGGTGTAGTTGGACCATCTACCAGCAGGGGGCTCAAAGGATCATGCTATCTAGTCAGCTTTACAAACTGAAATGGCATTAGCATAGCAAATAGTAGTTATTATAAACTTCTAAGGACAGTTTGGTTGACACTGGGGTTCCGAATTCTCTTCCAAAACTTATGATCCTATCAATAACAAAGTGGATAATCTCTGGGTTGTTATTGAGCTCTGAGATCAACCGTGAGGAAAATTTGTCAAATGCTAATGTGTTTTGGTCAGAGTATGTGACATGCTAATAAGATATTGGCATAGCATTGCCAGCCGCAAGGCAACTCTCACTAGAGACCCAAGTAATGAGTCTAGATCAAACCCAGTTTGAGATCAGTCTTGACTATCTGATATGCTAAAGTGAAGACACTTAGAGAGATAAGGCAACACTGACACCTTGATTAGCTAATTTCCCGCCGTTAATCAGGTTTAGGTATCAAGCACAGCTGGCTTGACAGGTGACAGCTAAACAAGTTTTATTCACTTAAATTACACAATCGAGACAGGGCTTATCATCCTCTAATGGCCTATTGAGGAATTGATTTGCCTCCTGTTAAGGCACTCAAGCTTGCCATGTTGGTTTTAAAACTCACTTTTCCACCAACGACTTTAACAGTCCCAGCTGAGGCGAGTCTTGCCTTCGGATTTTCTCTTTATCTGCCCAACATTGAGGTGTCACTACAAATAAAACCAATTTTCTAATGACAACAATGCTGCAGCATATATCCAGTCTGAAGAATTCTCAAAGTATTCACTTTCCTCAGAGTCACTCAGCAGTTATAGGAGTTGTGTCTGACAGGTCCCTGCATAGGCAGCATCATAGCTGCTCTCTTGCCATTAGGGTTGTTCCAAAATAGAATAGAATTTTGACCAAATTCCCATGTGTGGGTCTGTCCCTATGCCAAAAACTAAAAAAGTGTTGTCTACATAAGGGTATGTATTCAACAATAAGAAAATACAGAAAAATTAAGCCCATATGCAGAGTTTAGGCATATCCTATTGTTGAACTTGTTCAAGAGCAGAGGAAACGGTTTTGAGAGTGCACACTATATGATAAATATTAGTCCTTTGTGATTGCTGCTTGTCAGAACATGAACTCAGCTTTAAGTCATGTAACACTGTGGGATCTCATTAATTGTGAGACAGTAAGGACTTGATAAACGCAAAATGACTCTTTTGGAGTTTCTAATCTGTTTCTGATCTCAGAAGGGTTCTTCTTTGACGGTTGTCACAGTAGAAGCCACACTACAGCCTCAAAACATTTGCCACTGGTGGAATTTTATTTGGAGGTAAAGTTTAATTGCAATAGTCATTATTCGGCTGTCAGCGAACATGTCAAAGACTACAGACTTTGGTCTATGATCAGAGGAATCTTTTAGGATTTGCAAAATTTGTCTCGTATGACCAAATTGTGTCCAAAATCATACAGCGTGAACCTAGCATTAGTTAAATTAGGATGTTATATATAAAACATACAGTTTTGCACTTTGTAGTAGTGTAGAAACCAATTAAATAATTTAAAAGTTGTACATGCATTTGTGGTCTTCAAGCAGACTGGAATGCTTAGAAAGAAAATACAGCTAAAAGAGTTTTTAATCCTTTATTGGACTGTAAAAAATACGGTAACAGCATCTTAGGTTTTAAGGTTCAAGTTAGACTTTATTGTCATTTCACCATGCTTTTATTGCATTGTTTTTATTGTATTGTTTTCAGTTCAAACTCTATTGAATATGAGGAGTGATATTTCTATGACACATGGAGTTTCTGTAATGTGTTTTAAATCATTCACTTAAATTGTATTATCTTCGTTAGTCTGCAATGTAGGCACTAGACAGCAAAGCATAAGAAATCCAGTGTTTGGGAAAGAGCTCTTTCTCACTCCTTTGGGTGTAAAGAAGCCATATACACACTATTGTACGCCTCTCTATTTTTGGCGTCTGATTAATGCTCCTGGCCGCTCTGGAGTCTCTCTGATCTATGGCTTATACTTAAATATATTTTTCAAGAGAGGCGACACCTTTGTGTATTTCCTGTTCTACTTCATCTATACGTCTTATTCACAAGCCCACTAAAAAATATTCATTAAGATTTTGTTTAAGTGTCAAAGTTGAAGTTAAATCTGAAGTGTTGTAATTTCTGTGCCATTAGCAACACCGAACAGAATTGCAAAAATAACTGGCTTCTTGAATACTCGCTTGTTTTCCATTAGTCAACAAACACATAGTCCTACTGGAGTAATCATGTGCACTAAATACATAAATTCACAAAAAGGATCTCAGAAAAGCTGAAAAGAGGGGCAATCATGTAGTTTGATATTTTAAAGGTGAAGTGGATTGCTTCGCACATGCTGAAATGACACCATCATTAACAACAAAGCCACTGAGAAAATTGCTGGAAAAAATGACTTCCGATCATGACGGATAACTTAACTGAAAGCCTCTACCCCATCTAAAATTTTCATAAAAGCCTTGACATTTTTGAGCAATAAGTTCATTATCAAATGCTTGAAGTTTGGTGTGTAACAATTACTAGTATATTAGAGAAGGGTTTCTCAGTTGGGGGCTTGTGATGGCACTGTAGGGGGTCCTGAAATTAAAAATAAATAAATAAAGTTAAAAAAGTAAATGTAGGAGTTTAAATGCACCAAAATTGAATTAAAATAGATTACATCAGTTGCCTTTAAAATGTGCAATACCAGCATCCATTATATTAATGGAAAAAAATCACATTTTTGTATTGTGATTGAAGATGCTGTAACATCATTCACATAATAGTATTCTTAATTAGTTAGTTAATTAGTTATTATAAAAACCAAATAATTTTTATTTACTTTTTTTAAAGTTCAAAAACAAAGCTATAAAAAAAGCAAAACATCCCAGTGTTAAAGATAAGCTTGGTCAATCAAATCAAAGCACCACAACTAACTGTTGTATAATTTATAACAAATCAAATGTAATTTGAGTATGAGTAATAAGAGTATCTTCACTAAAATAGTTTAAACTGAGTATTTTTTTCCAAGATAAAATGAACTTTCAAATGAACTTCCCCAACACTGCCACTAACATCAGCATCTATAACCACAACATCAGCCGCTTAAAGACAGAAAACTAGCTCATACGCAGGAGGTCTCCTGCATGGGAGGGAAATGACCTGATCTTCACCAGTCTGACACCCACTCTGTCTTCAGTCCCAGCGTCGCTCTTTGTACATTACCATCTCTGTCTGTTCCTAATGATTACGCAAGAAAAAAAGCTGAATGCTTGATCAATGAGAAATCGAGGTTACTGTGGGAAACGTTCTATGAGATTTGCATTGCTTGGAGGCAAATGGTTGTTTCGGTCTCAGTGTGAGACATTTTCCACTGTCATAATCACTGCTGTCATCATCACCATCAACATCCTATCCTTTCCTTTTTCTCATCTCCTTTGCCCTCTTTGTAAGTTTCATCATCATCATTATCATCATGAGCATTACGAACAACCTCCTCATGGGCATTACATTCCCATCATTATGTCAAAGCTTTGCGGGGAAAGATAAAACTATATTTTCCCAGCAAATTCAGGTACTTTTTTTATTTTTTTGCTGAGTGTCACTTAATCTGTTTGGGTGTGCAGTTTGTGTTTAGCTGGTATTTTAAGAAGTTCTCATTAAATATGTATATTACAGATATCTGAATGGCCAAAGAGCTGTGCATGACTAAATGATAACATTGTTGCAACACTGAATACACTTTTTACTCTAAAGCAGAGCTGCTCTGCTTCAGAAGCCAAGAGAGCCACATTCAAAGAGCAAAACATATAAGGTGTGATGTATAATACATAAGGATAACATTTATAATTAAAAAGCTTATGCTTGACTGCTTTAAAATTTGTTTTGTAGACAATTTAGAATTTTGCTTACATGTCATTTTCTGTAAAAAATGTACATTTTTATGTAAAAAAAAAAATCTGTGATGGGTAAAAAGAGCCGCGAAACCTACTTTCTTCATATGTATATGCATACACACGTTTATTTTAATATATATAAATGAAAACGATGCCCCATGCTCTCCTAATGAGCTGAAAATTATTAAAATGCAGCTCTTATTTTTTGATTTTGTTGATGTGAAATTTAAATATAATTTAAGAACGGATTTATATCCATTTTGCAACGACACATTTAAATTGACCAGATTTAAACAGGCCAATGCTCTATTGCCAGGGAGCCCAACCCTGTTCCTGGAGAACTACATTACTGCAGTTCCAGTTCAGTTCCAACGTTATTCTAACACACATGTCTGTAATTATCAAGTGCTCTTTCAGATCCAAATTAGTTGGTTCAGGTGTGTTTTAATAGGTTTGGAACTGAACTCTGCAGGAAGGTAATGTAGGTCTCCTGGAACAGTAAAGGAAATAATTTATAAAACACGCACCACTTTCTTAAGGAATGTAGATCTTTTCCCCGAGTATTTTTCTGTCAAAATAAGGGACAGGTAACGAATAACAAAGTCTGTGCATTACAAAAATTTGACATATTTTAATAACATATTTTCAAATTTCCAAATCCTACTTCCTCTAGACCAATTTATTTTTAAAATAAGAGAAACTGGGGTGTGGTCTGATTTGAGTGTAGTGGGATATTTTGTTGAGGTAACATATTGTAACAGACTTGAATCTATAAAAATTAATACGTTTTATGAACTAAAGACTAAAATTTTGATCTGTGGGATGTATAGCTCTCCAGCTGTCCACCAAAATTTAACCTTGGCATTTAACTATTTAATAACAGCAATGATTTACTTGTTGTTGTTCGATGGGGTTGTGTGTTTAACCTAGCATTTAACACACAATTATAGCCAGGATGATTTGAGTATTCATGAAATCTGGTATTCTTTTAAAGACTTTCTCAAAAAATGAAGGGTCATCAAAGTTAGGCCCATAGATATTTACTGAAGTGATAGATAATGAATTTATTTCCCCAATTACTATCAACTATCTGCCATTTATATCATGAGTTGTTTGTTTATGAATAAAGGGAAGGGAACAGATTTTTTAATCATAATCGCTACTCCTCTAGCTTTAGTGGAAAAACTTGATTGGTAAACTTGAGACATCCATGGAGCTTTGATACTAAACCTTGCTGTAGTTTTAATGTGCGTTTCTTAAAGGAATATTATCTCTGCACCAATGTTCTTAAGATGTGCATAAACTTCCCTCTTTTGATTGGACTGTTAATTCCACATACATTCCAACTTAACATAGTCAATGTCCCGCCTCCATTAACTTTTATATTATTCACTGTTTAAAACAAAATTGTATTGTAATTGACCTTCTTGGATACTTTTTTTTATTTGAACCTTCTAAATAAAGGAAAATGACATTCCCATGAATGGAGGTGAACCATAATGAACAAAATTCCGACTCCACCCACCCTCCCCTCTATTATTGTATCTCATGTAACCATTATGGATACTCTTCCCCTTAAAGATAACATTTGCATCTGTTAACTCACCCTCGATGCTCCTTGGCATTCTTCCATTAAGATGGTCACCACATATCTCAAAATATCACCGAAATGATAGTTTATAGTCTTTTGTTAATCAAATATGTCCGTAGCTATACTCGTTCGTTATGACTCCTTTACCAGTTGTCCACTGTTTGATGTAGATACAGTATGATTCTCTCATCTCTTGATGGTTGTGGCGATTGGTGTGCCCTGTCGATAACTGGACTTTCAAAATTTCCCTTACTAAGTACCTGCATCAAAAGTTTGGTCACAAACTCTGTTGGTTTAGCTTTCTCAACACCTTCCTTTATTCCATAAATCCTGATGTTTTGATGTTGCGATCTTGATTCTAAATTACATGTCTTTTCCCGAAGTTTTCCACATTCAGCCTCCAGGTTTGCGCATCGTTTCTCCAGCAATTCGTGATTTTTAGTCACCTCTTCTACTTCAGTCACCGTGGCAGAGATATTAGAAAGCGATACCTTTACCTCAGATAATGTAGACCAGGGGTGCTCAATCCTGTTCCTGGAGATCTACCTTCCAGCAGAATTCAACTCCATCCCTGATAAGAAACAACCTGAACCAACTAATTAGGATTTGAAGGACCACTTGTTAATTACAGACAGCTGTTTGATCAGGGTTGGAACTAAACTCTGCTGGAAGGTAGATGTCAAGGAACAGGATTGAGCACCCCTGATGTAGACGAAAGAACATCAAATTTTTGGTCGAAGGAGCTGTTCAAATTAGCAATTGCTTCCAGAACGTCTGAATTTGTGGCGTCTGTAGAGTTAGTCTTGTTGCTAGCCTGGCTAGCACCTGTCGGTGATTTGGAAGAATTGGTCGTGTTTTCTTCATTGATACATGACTTTTCAGCTTTCTTTTGCTTTGCTGGCATTTATAAGATCTTCCCGAACAGGTTTTTAGTACTTTTTTATTTATTTATATAAAATTATTGAGATTATCGGAGAGCTATTGAAAACACGTCTACTCCATTCACCACTGGAAGCGTGCCCCCGTGCATGACAAAAATATACGCTGTTACTGTTTTAATCAAATTAATTTTAAAATATTAATTAAACATGTACTTGTGGTGAATATTAATAATGAGGATATTTCGAACATTTATGTATGTCTACTAAAATAGGCTATTACTTTTAATGCTCCCATGTAAAGTAACCTAAACTACATTATTTTTTATTCTAAGAAATGCAAATAACTTCATAAGTAGCCTTCTAAATTGTAATTTGGGAATATTAACAGTTACAGTTTTTTTTCAGACTGCTGCCGTCAAAAGTAACCAATCAGCAAGGCAAAGTTTACGGCTATTTGCCAAAATATTTTTTGAAAATTTTGCTTGGGAACTTATGGATAAAGCGCCACTTGACAATCAATAGCTGCCAGTGCACTCTATAGACGCGGCGGTACCGGTGGCGGTAAAACGTTCATTCTAGTTTAGCAACCATCTGTAGGTCTCCAGAAACAGGGTTTGTCTTTTGTTGGATATCAAACTTAGCCATCAAACTTGATCCTGGAGGGCCGGTGTCCTGCAGAGTTTAACTCCAACTTGCCATTGCACACCTGCCTAGAAGTTTCAAGTATACCTAGTAAGACTTTGATTAGCTGCTACAGGTGTGTCTAATGGCGCTTTTCCACTGCGTGGTACGACTCGGCTCGGCTCAGCTCGTTACGGGACGGCTTGGTTCGGCTTAGTTTACGCTTCCTCTGCAGTTTTATACCGCTTTAGAATGGGAAAGCTCTTCTTCACCTAAGTGCAACACTGTATCGTGTGAGCTACTGAGCAAACCTACTGAGTTAGAAAACTAATGCATATGTGATGCTAGTCCTATGCTAACCTAAGTATTTTAGGTTTTGCAGAAATGTAGGTAGAGGCACAAATTTCCAATGAGCCTATGTTTGGGAAAATACAAAAATAAGAGAAAACATATGAGATTCCATGTCAGCCTTCGGCATTCTAAATGACCCACCTTTGCAGCTACAGTTTACCAGTTTCCCACAAGATTTAGGAACATTTCTGTGGGTACTTTTGCCCATTCATTCAGCATTTGTGAGGAC
This sequence comes from Enteromius viviparus, assembly GCA_032353835.1. Lineage (NCBI taxonomy): Eukaryota > Metazoa > Chordata > Actinopteri > Cypriniformes > Cyprinidae > Enteromius > Enteromius viviparus. Next base: position 4,028,797 of record JAUCNO010000002.1, on the reverse strand, counting down.
AGGAACTTGGATGAGAATGCATGGCTTTCAGTCTTGTTTTCAGTTCATCCCAAAGGTGTTAAATGGGGGTTGACAACATTGTCCAAAATGTCTTGGTATGCTGAAGCAGTAACACTTCCCCTAATCCCTAAAAAAAACATTAACATTCCTCCACCAAACTTTACAGTTGGCACAATGCAGTCAGACTGGTAACATTCTCATGGCATCTGCCAAATACTCAGCTACCAGAGTGCCAGTTTAAGTTTCTAACCAGATAGGTTCGCATTTAGTTTGAAATATTGTGGGCTCAAGAAGACGGTTTTGAGCGGGTTTCACCACTATGGTAAATTACACTTCTACCAGCTTTCACAACTTCAGGTGCATGTGCTCCAGAGTTAATCACAAACTTTGGTTTAAACTCTACTCTGAAACTCTTAGTTTGTTCATCTCACTTTGTGCTGCAGGCCACAGGGTTCCACTGCTCTATAGTCCAGCGGTGGCATGCTTTACACCACTCCATCTGGCTGGTGATGCTGGTGTTTCTAAACGCTTCCACTTTCCAATAATACAAATTTTACAGGTGATTATGGAATATATAAGATTTATTGAAAAGTGGCCTCCTATTACAGTACTGCACTGGAAGTTACAGAACTGTTCATAAATGCAGAAAGCATGGGTAGGTGGTTGATTTTATACACATGCACCAAAAGGTCTGCTTTAAACACCTGAATTTATTAATTAACAGATATGTCCCAATACTTTTAACCATGTAGTTTACATTTTCTAGGCACAGAATAAATTGGAAGTGGGGAAGAGACAGCAAAAGTTTGCTAAACATCCTGCTGTTCCTGGCTTTGAGCTTTAAAGACTAGCTGCTGATGTTTACTTTAATTTCAGTCTCAGCTTGACATTTGTGATGCACATTTCAGCACACTGTTGTGTGAACCTGTCACAATGTAATGCAGGCTTTGTTGAAAGCGGGTGTGAGTGAAAGATGAGGCTGTGCCATCTATATTGGACGTGAAAGGAAAAACACAACCATAAATAACCATTGTTATTCATGTTAAGACAGTTTTTACATACCCTTAAAGTGATAGTAGCAAAAACTGACCTGGGGTTTGTTTCCAAAAAAGCATTAATGGCTATCTGCGATCACAAGTTCAGTTAATCTCTGTTGGTAATGACAAAACTTGTAACCATAGTTTCACTTTTAGGAAACACATCCCTGTTTCAAATGGCCTTTTGAAGTAAAGTTAAAAAGGAAAATAAAAGGCTCTGCAAAAATAAAAGTTTGCTAAAATGGGGAAAAATGCATGCACAGAGGAAGAGACGGATCTCCCGAGGAGGGGCGCGCATAGTCCTTTTAACGGCGGCGGTGATGAGGCACCATAAGACTCCGGTGCTCCTCATCACACGCCACCAGCCGTGCAGAGTCCTGCGCCCCTCCTCTCATCCGCCCACTCCCGTCGGGAACCTGGAGAAGGGCGGGGCTGAAGGACGGGGGAGGCGATGATTGGCGGACGAGGCCAGCTACCTCGTCACAATATGTAATATTATATATTAATTAAAAATGTAAAATAATTTATTTTATATAGTGTTATATAATTAATTTACATTGTTACAATGTTCATTATTCAAATATATATTTACACTTCTAAGTAATATTTAAAATTATTTTTAAGAATATTTGAGAATGTTCAAATACAGTAAGTAGGCTGCTTTTGATGTCTTTGAGTTGCATGACTAGTCTGCAGATCACAGAACTAATGTTTACAGAGACATCTATTAGCAGTGGTACCTAGCAGATGTCTTGTACAGTCTGGTCCTTTATCCCACAGAGACAAACACAAAAGTATATTACAGTCAGTATATTCCCCTTCAGAGAGTGAGCAAAAACGAGATCTCAGACATTCCATAAAAGCCCCTTCTGCACATTAGAATGAGACAACCTTGATGTCAGTAAATATGGATGGTGGGACTGTATGTGTGGTTTTTATGTGAAATGTGCATGTGACTGTGCAGAAAGAAACAACAGAATGATATATAAAATGACAGAAATATCATAAAAGTTATATACTTATACTTCTTCCGACACATATTTAAATCTCACTTTAACCCATGTCTCCATTACTAATTAAAAACTGTCACTTTAGAAGAAAGGCACATTGAGTATTGAAAGCTCACTATATTATGGGAAAGAGATGGACTGAGTGAGTATGATTACCAGCCTCTGATACAGAATTCATTCTTCAGCTCAAGCTCATATTCACAATAAAACATTCGTTTGAATGTCAGATGAGACATTCTTTCATCTAAGGGGGATTTTGTATGACAGTTCCCCTCAGTGCATTCATTAACAGCTTAGGGTTCTTCTCTAACACTACTGAGGCTTCATCCTTCCTAGTTCAGTCCTTTAGAGGTTTGTAGGCTAGAACCCTCCTCTGCATTAAATGATAGAATGAGATGGTCTAGTATGCAAGTGTGGCATATACCATCATGTTGTGAAAGATACATCCCATGCATCTTTTAAATTCAGCAGAATGAAAGGCATGAAATGAAGACTGCCTTTCCTTCTGATCGAGATGGCCTTCAGTGATGTTTGGTGACGTGGAAGCTTAGATATGCGGCCGTTATAGGATGTAGCCTTTCATTTAAGAAGCACTCAAAGTATCCTTGAAAGTAAAAATAACTTTCTTGTTTGCACTTGTTTCTGTCTCTTTCAGTATAAAAGTCTACTCTTGTCACCATCTAATCACAGAATAACTAAAATATTTATTGACAAACTACTTGAAGTCTTGATATTTGAAGTGTACATTCTACTACAAAACTCTGAAAACATTTCATCACACAAAAAGCAGATTTATTTATGAAATCATGGTACATTTGGGTGTCTGCCATGACACTCGCTGTGTGAAATAAAAGCAATACAAACACTGAAATGATTAGAGTTCTGTTAATTACTAGAATATCACGCTAATGGAAAGGCTCTTAGCCAATCAGATTTTAGGAGCAGAAAAATCTGCTATATAATTACATACAACAGTTCCATAATAGATAACCAGTCAAGGAAAACAGCATCAACACCTTCCAAGACTTCAAGATTTGATATACAAGGCTTGCACATTCAAACCTGATTCATTGTACTCCTTCTAAATGTGCCTACATCAACATGTGGACATTGAAACCACAAAGAAGACAATTAGCATTCTTTTAAATGTGAACTACACATAGCATGGAAAAAGTAGATCAGATTCTGTCAAGATCTGTTTTTCAGAGACACATTCATGAGGCCAAGTGTGTGTACATAAAATAAAACTCAATAAAATAGCTATCAAGATGTGCAATAAGAGGTTCAAGCAGCTTGTTAGTGTACCATTTACAACCCTGTTATCATTATGCATTCATAATTTTGTGCCTCGGAAGCTATTATGTAAAAACACAGCTACAAGTTGCACATAATATAAAACGAAAGCCAATATTCTGTGAATATTTACATGGAGCTGTAGGTTCTGCTGCTTCAGCAGTTCAGGTGTAGCTGTAGCCTGTCACAGAGGCAATTGTTAATGGGGTGCAGAAGCATAAAATCTTAAAATATTTCTCAGCGCTATAGATAGACGGCAGACGGCACTTTGCCTCAGGCGAGATCCATTGAGACTGTGTGTGGCGTCTTCGTGGCAGTACAGCAGAAGCGTTGGAGAGATCTTGACAACTGAGTGACATCTGTATTCATATTCCTTCTCGGCCTGTAGCTGGTGTGAAATATTCAACGGCTTCTTAGGGTGTGTAATCGGCTGAATATACTCTTGAGCGGGCGGGTGGCATGAATCTGTACACTTCCTGTGAGGCAAAAGTAGAAGAAGTAAAAAGAAGAGCTGAAGTAAAAATACATTTTCTTGTGATTTACTCGCATCATGCTGAAAATACTATAGTTGCTTGAGTTCTTCTAGCTTAAGGCTTTCCTGTTAAAACTGCAAGTATGTTTTTAGGCTGCAAGTTTTGCTGAAGAACAACAGATATGTGCTACCTGGTCTCATTATGAAAACATACCTCTGAGAACTTTTTGCAAGATGCAAAATATGTACCAATAAGTACATTTCACTACAGTATCAAACAGAAATTAAAACTAGAAGTGGTCAAACAGCGAGCACTTGTAATTGTTTTCATGTACAGTTATGATTAATGCTCCGTATGTGTTGACTTCCGGGAGGTAACAAGCTTAGGCTTAGGGAATACTTCGGAATAAATCTGGTCAAAAACTGGAATCACGATGAAAGAGCTGAAAGTTAAGAGATCACAAAACAATTTAATTGCGGTTTTTTTTTATGTCACATACGCTCAGAGGTTTAAAGTACTTGAATAAATGTAGCTTATTAAGTATCTTTTCAGTATCAAAGATATTAGTGACTTTTACTCTCTACTTTACTATACATTTTTGAATGAGTATCTGAACTCTTTACTCAACTACATTTAAAATGAGTTTTGCAGTTACGCATTGCAGCAGTTCATTTATGCTACAAAAAAAGGGTTACACTTTAGAATAGCGGTCAAAAATAATGCATTAGTTAAGCATTAATTAATGGTTAATTTGTTCACAATTATGCATTAGTTGAGCAAAAACACACTAGTAATGTCACGCCGCAGGCTTGCTCCGTCTGTATTTTCTGTCTGTATGTTGTGCCATGTGCTCCAGGTCTTGTGTTTACCTATGTATCCTCATGTTGTTCCTCGTTTGTGACTCCACCCCGTTCATTAGTGTTCACCCTCTGCCAGCCGTGTTTTGCCCAGGTGTGTGTAATTAGTCCTTGTATAAATTCAGGCCCCATGTCCCATGTCTTTGTCGATTGTTAACGTTTCATGTCTGTTTGTACTCTCTGCGTAGCTCGTTGCTTGTCCTCGTTTCCTTGTTTTTTGAAATAAATATCAAGTTTATATTGGATTCCTGCCTCAGTGTTCTCCTTGCTCGCGGGGGAGCGCGAGCGCGAGTATTACGAGCTCTCATCGTAACAGAACAATCGACCAAAACAAAGAGATGGCGTTTATTCAGCGGCTTGCTGAAATCCTCCACCAGAAACCAACGTTTGGTGAGTACATCGAGGAGTTTCACAAGCTCGCTGAACAGTGTAATCTCAGTGACGCGGAAATTGTGCGTGCTTTCCGAGATGGTGCTGCTTTTCTTCAGGACTCATTTATCCCAGACATCTCGGGTCTTGCTTGGCGGCAAGCTCTGTTTGTAACTCTGATGACGTCCCGGTCTTGGGGAAAACCCCGGATTCGCCGCGTCAACAGAGCACCCGCGCAGCACAAATCACAAATTCACCACACTGTCACGAGCACCAGCGCACACATCTCTACGGACTCTGGTCCATATTCACGGTTTGAGGAACCGTGCGAGCCGTTGGTTCCAGTTTCGTTTTCGCGGCCCGGAACGCTGTGTAAAACCTCTGCTATTTCTCATCCTCTCCACAATCTCGAGGAATATGGGAAGCCAAAAGGGTCAAAACCGTTACAATCTGGAGAGCTGTTTTCTGCCCAATTGGTCCCGGTTATGCAGCATGACGAGCTGCAGAAGGTCCTCGCGGTTGCTAGCCCGCACGGAACGGGTCATAACCCCGTTACACGGTACGAGGAGCCGTGTCCAGTCATGTCGGGTTGCGATGTGGGTTTCGTGTGGCCGGATCCGCCAGACCAGGTCTGCGATCCGGAACCAGAGTGGCCGGATCCGCCAGACCAGGTCTGTGATCCGGAACCAGAGTGGCCGGATCCGCCAGACCAGGTCTGTGATCCGGAACCAGAGTGGCCGGATCCGCCAGACCA
>JAUCNO010000002.1:3984307-3997105 GCA_032353835.1 Enteromius viviparus | reverse complement strand
CTTGATTAGGAAAGCCACACACCTGTCTATATAAGACCTTACAGCTCACAATGCATGTCAGAGCTAATGAGAATCATATCGGGGTAGAAGAGCCTTTGTGAGACAGGTAAAGAAGAACCCAAAGATCACTGTGGCAGAGCTCCAGAGATGCAGTCGGGAGATGGGAAAGTCAACCATCACTGCAGCCCTCCACCAGTCGGTGCTATATGGCAGAGTGGCTTGATGGAAGCTTCTCAGTGCAAGACACATAAAAGCCCACATGGAGTTTGCTAAAAAACACCCAAAGGACTCAGAGATGGTGAGCAATAAGATTCTCTGGTATGATGATACCAAAATAGAACTTTTTTTACCTTAATTCTAAGTGGTATGTGTGTAGAAAACCAGGCACTGCTTATCACCTGTCTAATAAAGTTCCAACAGTGAAGCATGGCGGTGGCAGAATCATGCTGTGGGGGTGTTTTTCAGACGACTGGTTGCAATATGGGGTTCTGTGTACATTAATGAGGAAGAAATATGAACTTAAATGATTTTAGCAAATGGCTGCAATATAACAAAGAGTGAAAAATGTAAGGTGTAAGCAATTACTTTGATTTTGTCATATAAACAATAATTACTATAAAGTAATAAATCAGTTTTGTTAAAATATTTTTTGTTTGTTTCTTTTTTGGTTGCAATTAATTACTTAGATTTGGTGGAAAAAACAATTGTTATTAATAAGAAGTAATAATTTGGTTGCAACAAATTACTTTCATTTGAAACAATCATTAATTGGGGAAAAATAATCTAATCTCAATAAGCAGTACATTAATGTTGTAGATATTGTATTCCTATAATAACAAAAACATTTTTTTAATAAAAGATGGTTCAGCCGTTCCCTCTACTATGATAGCAGACTGAACCAAGGGTAATTACCATAGCAACAACCCCTGCATACCCAGAAGACAATCCAGTAGCAAATTTGTGTCTGTTTAATAAAAGTTTATGCTGTATCTCTGGAGGCGGCATGAGAACAAACAAGCATATTTTGTAGTATTATTGTCTATTCTGTGTTGTCTATAGCAGATAGAGAATAATATCACCGGTGCACACTAATAAGATTTGTCCTGTGCTGCAGAGTTGCCTCTGTTGAGCGAGGGCGACGGCTGCAGGGCAGAGATAGGGCGGCACTTTTCTATTGTGAGCTGTCAGTTCGCATAACACTGGGATTAAACCTTCATTTGAGTTTATTCCTGATGCACTTTTTCTTGTGAGCACCTTCTCTGGATGTTCTGCTTGCCTGTGATTGGTTAGGGGTAGCTAGATAAAATCCCACAAATCATCAAAACTCCATAATTAAATGTAAGTACACTTTCTGGTGCATATATGTGCTGAAGTCATCGTCGCAGGGCTCATGTGCTATGAGTCCCTGCCAAAATGTTGCTTTGGGGTCACTTGTGTTTAGCAGGGTTTAGCACATTGCTATGTTGTTGTTAGGGTGTTTGGGCAGTTAAAAGATGCTTCCTGTGGCATTTTGATGGAGACTAGACTAGGTTTTGGTTGTTTCCAGGCTAATTTTAGGCTGATATGGTATGCGGGTTCCTGTAGTGTTCTTGTGGATGCTAGACCAGTTTTTGTGGTTGCTAGGGACTGACATGGTCTTCTGATGGATGCTAGATCATTTGGATTGTTGCTAGTCTGGTTTTAGGTGTTCTTATGAATGTTAGACCTCATAGTTCCTATATAGGGTATTCTAGAGATTGCAAGACAAGTTTCTGAGGTTACTAGGCTTGTTTTAAAGACACAATATGTATGTTTTCGCCATTAGAGGACGCATTTTCAAAACAAAAACAGCAGTGAAGTTCGATGAAGCAATGACGGAGCGTTGAACATTGGGAGATGTCGTTTGGAGTTGACTGATGCTTTAGTCCAGTTCTGGGAGGAGGTCCCTCAGAAGACCATCCGCCACCTCATCAGGAGCATGCCCTTCTTATATTTATATTGTATATAAATATTAAATATTTATTTTCTAACCAGAAATTGCATAATTACCCACATAAATTACAGAATGTTGAAAAACTACTTATTGAAATATATATTTTTATATAACATTTTATATAACAAATCCAATTTAGTTTTCAGTGTCACAATAGATCTATATTCCAAAAAAACTATTTCTCATCTCAAATATTTCCCCACAGCCACTTCATTCCTCACCTCATAAGAACATCTCCTTGATCCCGACCACTTGTAGAAGCTTTGTGTCTCCAGACAGCAAGGATCTGGTACAATGTTTCTTTAAGCAGTTGACACTATTTGATGACCTTTCGAGTTAATCACCGTAACGATTAAACACATATAACAATGGCAGCTTGAGGGTAAAAGGTCATTGCTATCTGTCGTTTAGTGTTCCCATGTCTGTCTTCAAATGATGGGAGAGGGGAAAGAAACCTGCTCTGCTGTCGGCCAATTAAGGCTTGTTTATTTTTCTCCTTCGCCTAATAAACGTCACTGCTATTTAATGTGCTGGTAGTGTAATTAAAATCCAAACCTCCGGGGCGAGGCAAACCTTCCACACGAGATGGTGCGGTATATCACATACCAAGGTCATTGGAATCGTGCAGTAAAACATGAATTAAGAGCTTCAACACTGTCGTATTGTTAGATGCTGAAGAGGTGTATTTATAGACTCACATTCAATTGCTTTTTTGTGCATAAACAATAGTGAAGTATCAAACACTGGGAGCATATAATGCATAAAAGCAGGCAGGAAATAATTGAAAGCAGACTGTTTTACCGCAGCACGACTTGCTCGAGGTAAACAAACAAATATGCTCGTTGATGCTAATGTTGTGATTTGAGATTTGTTATAGACTTTAGTCACAAGTTTTAGCTTTAGGTTTTTCAGACTGTTGACTGTGAAAAATCTCATTAGGATGAGAAAGGGTTAAGAAAGAGTCTGTGTGAATTCTTAATATTCACTTGACTCAGAAGCCCACAGGGATGTCAGGGTTAATCTCAAAATGTAAGATTAACCTTGAGGAGATGAATTGATTTAAACCTCCAGCTCAGGGATATTCAATTAAAGTTCCAAGAGGTCCAGTCTCTCAATTTCCTTTTCAGCAAATGCCTGAACAATCAAAGCTCTCAAAATAACTGTTTCGGGAGGCAGTGTGGTGTATGGCTATGAAATTAAATAAGCAGTGAGCATTTCAAGCATTTTTAAGCTTAAAATATGAATTAATAAGTATGATATGCTAGTGTTTGTATAATAGTCATATAATAATGCACTATTAATATAATAATATAATACTAAGTAAAAAATATAAAATAAAAAAAGCACAAACATACATATATAGTATATATATATAGTATAGTAATTGTCTTATTTTTTCAAATATTTGCAATCAGCCAGTTATTATATTTTAATCAGACAGTGCATATATTATTATATTACATCAATAAAACGAAAAAACAATTTACACTAGTAAATGGCTAGTAAAAGTATTAATCACAATTTGTTTACAATTTATGGGAATAACTCAAGTAAGATTAAATTTAATGTGATTTTAAGTAAAATAATGTTTTTTTTTTCTGTCACTCCAATAATTAGTTTTTTTTTTTTTAATCTTTTTGCAGTCTTGCTTACTTTATACATTTGTAAAGTATATGTAAACAATTATTTTTACTTTATATAACAAAATAATACAATATAATATAACAAAAATAATACAATATAATACTTATAATTGTATATAGACAACAGTGAATAAGTGTTTGTGTAGTTAATTCTTGCAGTTATTTATCTCATCTAATATCAACCTTTATTAATATGTTTAATTAAATGCTGTATCTGTCAACACCAGATAATCCAACTAATATAAACTATGAAAATCTGTATTTTTAATTTTAGAAAAATATTTAAACGAAATATTAAATGCTGTAAAAATAAAACAAAACAAAACAAAATTCAATTCAAGTTAAAAAAAAAATACAACAAGTGCTCTTCAGTTCTATCCAATCCAATCTTTAGGGTTTTTAACGGTTTGATTTCAGTCCCAGCACGAGTTTTAAAGATGCTCGAGGGATTAATACAAACGCTCAGCACAGTCCAACTGTCAGCACTTCTCTCCCTCTAAATGATAAAATGGTTTGGTAATTTTAGATGGCAACTGACTGGCAAATACCCTGAAAGCTGTACTTGGCACTGTGGGAGCCTTTGAATTTTCAATTACCTCCACAGACAAGAAAATATATTTTACAACCTACTTACAACAAAACAATACTGTCCTAGGGTTACTAAATGTAACTTTATAGGGTACTTTATTATATAAGGTCTTTCTAAGGCCAGCAGCAGTGACAACTAATATTAATAGTATTTAATAGTATATATATGTTTATGTCTTTAAGCGGCATTGGGAAAGGAAGCCAGTAGTTCTGGGTGTAAGGAGCACAGCATAAGTGAATAAGTACGCATCTCCTAATGCACCCCGCTGTGTGCTGCCAGCCCAGCCTCTCAATCCCATCCATCGCTATCCAACTGACTACTGTCACCACGGCAACAGCAAGTGGAAAAATTTGCTATACATTCATAAAGAACATCTCTAATAGTTCAACCTCCAGCAGAAAAAAAAGGCAAAACATTAGCAACTGCTGATCAAACCAAATGAAATAGGCTTCTTGCAATGTCTATTTTACGATAAGATAGTGAGTTAAATGTATAACTGAAATACTTATAATAAAGAATAATAATTGCAACAGCATTTATAACACCCAAAACAACAAAATGAAACATAAAATACATGATCAATTTACAGAATAAGATTTTTTAAAGGAAAGTTGCTTAAAATTAAACTTTCTGTTTATTAAAGAACCCTAAGAATAAATAATTTATTATGGTTCCCAATGTCCAAAATGTTTTCGAAAGAATGATTAAGGATCATATAAGGATCATATATAATGATCATACATTACATGTTAAATTATATTAGAACTAATAAATAAATTAATTAAACTGAAAATATAATATAACTTTATAGCCACTGAAAAAAATTGAAATAAAGTAAATATTAACTAAAATAATAAAATTATACCCACTGGAATTAATTGAATAATATACAAATATGCTATATTATTATATATAAATATATACAAAATATTTAATACTGAATGGTAAAATAAACAAGTCGCAAACGGACTGATTAGCACCAATTATTAAAAAAATCTTCCTTATCTTAACTTCTTTAAATATGTATTTTCAAATCACTTCATATTTCCCATGCATATTATGCATATGAAATTTACATTAAATTACTGTAAGGCATATTTACTGATCCTTTTGTTCAAACATTTAGATGTCCTGCAAATTGAACTCAAATATATTTATTTTAAGTCTTGTGTGTGTGTGTGTGTGAAATTGTAAATGTCAATTATTTTTTAAAAGTACCTGTACGCATTATACAAAAATCCCTTTCTCATTCTAACTCTGGCGTGAATACTTTCATGAGCTAACCCATGTTCAGCACTGAAAATCTATGCAAAAATATGTTGTTTTATCATTCTCAATGAAGATTAAGTAAGTAATCCAAACTGCATGTGCCGTACCACCTTCATCTGTCTTCACAAATGGTATCAAGCCCTCTCTCTATATAAAGGCAAACAGTGAGGCGAAGCTAAACCCCAGTGTGAGAAGGGGAAGGGCTTTTTGTCACTTCAGCTAATTGAGTAATTGGCCCGAAACCGCCGTTCATTAACGCTCCTCCCCGCTTCCCTCATTTCTCCCCTCTCCTACCGTGCATGATACAGAACCTCTCCGTCCATCATCCATCACCGTTTGACCATTTCTTAGTTTAAGGCCAACTAATAAATGTCTGCGAGCTCACCGAGGGCACAGCGGGACTCCTGCAGGCTGAAGACTCCCAATCAATTACCGCTCTATCTAGGACGTGGTGCCGCCCAGATATAAAGGGCTCTTTGAGAGTCGTACACTAAAAGACGCAGGCGCCGAGAATAGCGCAGAGATATGAGACAAGCACACATACAAACAGATAAGCACTAGTCAGAGATAACATGTGATGCACCGGACTTGAAACGAGTCGAATTCCCGAATGGCTATTTGTGACGCTGAAGGGCAGTGGGTGAGAAGTGTTTATCTTTACCCAGCGTGTCTGGACCCAGAGGATAAAGTGTTCTGTGGGGAATGACAATTAGAGGAAAACATCGGTGAGTAATCAGTGAGTCCCTCGTGTTGACCAGCTCACTTACCGCCCATTAATGCAGCACTGAAGGGCTGAGGGCGAATTTGGCCGCCTGCCCTGTTGTCTAGTTGTTGTTGTTGTTGTTGTTTCCCCTCTTTTTCGAACTGGTCCACATGGAGGCATGACATTGCTGTATTTCAGTTTCACTCAAATGTAACAGCAGGGAATGAAACTGTAGCACCATCAAATAGAAAAAGCAATAAATAGTCCAGGAGGCAGTTTGTGCTGCGGTGGATAAACAAAGCTGACATCAATATTCATAAACAATATGAATAAGTAGAGTTTATTTATTTATTTATAATTGTATAAATGATGCCCTTTATTTATTCAAGTCCATAGAGAACAGTGAATGAAAGTTACCTCAAGTTGACAAATGATGCAAGTTGGACTTAAATTCACATCGTCTTGTTACAATACAGAGCACATAAAACCACTGGCATGTAAACCATCACTTTGAGAAAAAAAAAAAAAAAACAGCAAGAAATAGGGATTATGTTTTTAATCTAATTAATTAAACATTGATTTTAAAATAGAAAACAAAAATTAAAAAAGTAAAGATCACAAAACATAGATTTAGAAAGCAATTAGCTGATTTGGTATTTAGATATATTTAGAGACAGACGTTTAATGCAGCTCGGAGTTGAATGAATGCATTTACACTGCGGTTACAACTGTATAAATGATGCCAGGAGTTTAATGGGTTTAAAAGGAATGGTTTACTTAAAAATTTAACTTCTGCCATCATTTACTAACCCTCTGTTATTTCAAACCTGTATGACATCTGTGGAACATAAAAAGAAGATAATTTAAGAATGTCTCAGATTATTTATTTGTGTGTGTGTCACGATAAGGCTGAACAAACTAGCGCTCGCGCTTCCTCGTGAGCAGGAAGAACACGGAGCCAAGAACTAAGGTGCAACTGGACATTTATTAAAACAAGAAAACAAAGAAACGAGGACAAGCGATGAGCTACGCAGAGCTGGACAAAGCACATGTAACTTTATCGACGGACAAACTGGGCATTGAACAAGACACAGTTTAAATACTAGACACAATCAAGGATAAAGGGGAACACCTGGACACACAAGGCTGGCAGGGAGTGAACACTAATGACGAAGGCGGGGTTACAAACGAGAGACAACATGGAAACACAAAAGGTAAACAAGAGCACATGGAACTAGGCACATGCAAAAACACAGGCACAAGACAATAGACAAGGCACAAGGCAACGCTATGGCATGACAGTGTGTGTGTGTGTGTGTGTGTTCACACAATGGCAAAGAACAAAGTTTGGTTACTGGCAAAACATAAAACATATCCTACACAAAAAAGTGGGCTAAATCAATAGTACATTTCTGTACTAATTGAATACTAAAAATCAACATTTCAAGCAAGAATGATTGCATCTAATTTTTTTATGAAACGCAAATACAGAATACAATATATATATATATGCATATAATTTTTTTTTTACAACTTGTGGCATTAAAACTACATTTGAATTTTTTTTTACAAATTACAAATTTTACAAACACTTTAAAATAACTACACACTATGAATGATTAGTTAAGCATTAGTAAGCATTTATTTAATCCTTTATAAACCATTGTTCCAACATTATTATGCATTAGTAAACAGTTTACAAGTGCAGCTATAAATGCCTTGTTCTTGAGCACATATATAATGTTTAATAATAGTATGTATATGTGTGATAGTATTATGTAATAATAGTATGTTCATACTTTATTAGTCAGTTTTTTAATTATTACGTTATTTACAAACTAGTTATTTGGGAGTTGCCAGTTTTTGATAAGATCATTTAAAAAGTCTAAACAAATGATTAATAAATTCCTTAAATTTACATTAATAAATCTTATTATTTAGACACATGGTAATAGTTGCTTGGTGTGTTAATAAATGGTTTATTAACACATGTTCCTGCTGTAATTCATGATTAAGTCAGGTAGTTATAAAGCATTTAGTAGTTGGCAGACGTCTGTTTTTGTGAGCTCATCTAAAGTGAAGACTATTAATACCTTGTAAAGTATTTATAAAGCAGATGTAAAGACTCATTTATCTTCCAAACAGAAAAGTTAAACAAACACAACACAAAGGGATACAGAACACAGACATATAAAAAAATGCAATCATACAACTGTAAACAAAAACAAACCTTTATTATATATTTCATAGAAAAAACTCAAGTGTAGAGTTTGATAATTTGCATATTGAAATTAATAGTTCTATATCCCTCTGTGTTGTGTTTATTTTGTTTCTGGATGATAACTGAGCCTTTAAATCTCCTTTTTACATTTAGATATGGTTACACATAAAGCCATTTATAGCTGTATTTATAAACTGCTTACTAATGACTATTAATGATGAAACAATGCCTTTATAAATGATGAACTGACTATTTACTAATGATTAACTAATGATTCATAGCGTGTAGTTATTACTAAGTGTTACCCAAATTTCGTATGCAGAAAACCATTCTGCATATTTTTCATGAATGTTACTCAGTGTGTCAGAACGCATGAGCAACTTAATAATCTGTCATTTCGGCATGAAAAGCCATTCTTGATCAAAACGTGCAGCAATAATTTTTTTACTTGATCAAAATGTGCAGCTTAATTTTCATTAAGAAAAGATGGTGACATACTATCACACTTAACAACATGTATAATTTAAAATCTCACCGCCTGAAAAAGTTTGCAAATGACTAATTACTATTTGAAGCTTTTAGATGTTCATTAAGCATGTCAGGAGTTCGGGATCCTGACACTGATAGTCTCACATGTCACTACACAGCCAGCTTATTCAACACACATGGTGGATATTGTCACATTGAATAATGCTACATCTGCCAGTCTGTTCTAATGAATAAACTCTCACTGAATAAACTTCAACATCTGAGACTTTCACAAACACATGTATTTTTTCCACAGTCTTAGGGTGCTGTTAAAAGCCCATGGGGCTGGTGTAAATCTGATTGGAGAGGACAGTTTCACACACATGAGTGAGCCACTGATAGCCCTTAAGTGAAGGGTTTGTAGAGTATTTAATGAGAGCGATCCTGGGTATCTGTCTGTTTTAATTAGAGAGGAAAAGGTCAGCCTAGTTTGTGGAACAGAACATGGAGGGAACCGATTGTGTCCATTTTTTAATTTATGCACACCACAGCATCACTTGCCCTTCAGCCAACACAACGAGAAGTAAACTATCCTTGGTCCATCCTGCGTAAACCTACAAGAGTTTATGTTTAGCAATGTTAGTATTGTTGACTAAAGCTATCGCAAAGAAAACTTGCACACTCCAATGGACTAAACTATACCAACCTATGTTGTGGTAAAACAAACTGCCCACAATTTTGGTGCTGTGGGTCAAATAGATCCACATTGGTTTGTACTGTTGTTGTACATGTAGCGACTATTTGCACACTTCAAATAATTACACTAAAATAAACTATATTATTATAAACTATAATAACTAGATTAAAATAACTACAAGTTAAAAATTTACAATGCATAACTTTATTTGTAGCTAATGGAACTAGTATTTTCAGTGCTGCAACAATTGATCAATGTTGGCAATTTCTGCATGAAAACCAGTGAGGGGTCCACTTGAATCCAACACAAAATATAAATACAGCCATTCTAGGCAGTGCCAGTTTTTGATTTTTGGTGTCACCAAGCCTAATTTTCAATTATTTCCCAACTGTTTTTGGTCATTTAAGATATCTGATTGCATTTAAGTGAAAATTTTCCAAGACAGGTATTGTGGGGTATTTTGTGTGTATTTGTCTATTTAAATGCTAATTCAAAGCCCAAAGACTATACTTGTCCTTTTGTTCAACCACAGTTGATTTTAAGCACAAGTAAAAGTAAATTAAATTAAAAACTAGCTATATTTTTAAACTCTTAGATAAACTACAGCTTTCTGTGAGTTGTAACATTAGCTGTGCTGGCTCCTATAAAAAATACTCCACTGATCAGAAAATACTGTCTACTTGAAAACGCAAGGTTAATTGCCACGCTCAGCGGAAGGCCACCCTACGACATTGTGATGGAGCTCACAATAGCCTGTTTCTCTAATTAAAGTGAAAAAATGCACGAAGGCGGAAACAATATGTCTCTCACCTTGCAATTAATAACAGAGAAATGATTGCTCTGTCAAGGGAAAGTAAAGAAGATAAGGGAATCCATTATTTACATTGTCGTTTCATCCACCAAATACCTTGGACTGACTCTATCATTAATTTGAAGTTTACCCACAGTCATTTAGGGTCTTTAGGACTGAGGTGTGATTTTCCATGGAGACAAGTAGACATTCATCAGGATTTAAAGCCAGTATTTTTCATGTTCTCATTCTCAGCGACCACATTTGGATAGTTCATCCATAAACAAACATTTTGTCATCATTTATTCACCCTCATGTCGTTACAACCCAGTATTATGTTAATTGTTTTGTGAAACACAAAAGTGGACTATCAAAATAAAGTTATCTTGGAGAATTTAACCTGTTGTGCTGAATGGGAATGCTTGCATGCTAACATAACTAGGTCTGCTCATTGAAATTAAACATCTCTTAACATGACCAGACATCTGTTTCAACCTCTTGTGCATGAATAAGTCCATCAGCAACTAATCAGTGACACCTTGGCCTAATCCAACAAGAACTTTGCCTCAGAGATAAACTTCCTGTCATGTCCCATTAGCGACCGCCTCTGGAATGACCATTAATACCTGCTGGATCGCAGGCTGTGAGGTCTGGACAATTTGACTTGACATCTATCAACACCAGAACATCGTGCCACGGACCATCTGTCAAGCTACAAAAAGATCAGCACAATCAGACCCCATCTTAATAACATCCACGGAGTGTTAGTATATGGTCCTCTAAACAACATCGCCAAGGAAAATTATGACCCATTAGGTCTGTGTAAATAACCCCGATGGTTAAGGACCAGTTTGAGGGAGCTTTTCATCATGCAGTAATGCTATGAGTATGGCGGGTATGATGGCTTACAGTGAACATGGTTATTTTATGAGCTTTGCAATAATCGACTTCCCTCTGTAGCTTCTGTTTACTGCCCCAAAGGATGATAACGCATCTCCATAAAGAGGACAATAAAGATCCCACTACTGTGGCCAAAGTGGCGGTGATATGTTGTAGAATGGCTGTTGTTAGCACGTTTATTGTTTCTCAAGGAAATACCGTGTCAGCCACAAGCAGTCAATATCCCATCATGCACTGCAACTCTGAAAAATTGCCAGCTGTGTTTTCGGAAGATGTTCACTTTGTTCATTAATTTCTAAAATTTCGTTAACAAATGTTGAAGAACGTCATTTAATTATATATTTACACTTACAAGCTTCATTTGGAACTGATTTGCATTTAAAGTATGTATTATCGGGAAAAAAACTAAAAAATAATAATAATAATTTAATTTTGTAATAAAAAAGCTCACTTTATTATGAATCCAAAACAAAATAATAATAAAAAAAAACATTGAAACAAATCTAACTTATAATATCCTTGGCAGAAATGTAAATGTCACGGTCTTGTTAGCTAGCGAATTATTGTGTGTATGCATATTTGCGAATGCATTGGTTTGTCACACAACAAGAGGGGCGAGTTTTCAGCGGGCAGGCAGATCAAAAGAAACCGCTCTTGGTTGTGTGGGTCTACATCCTCCTTTCATCTTGGCACTGTGTAGCCCTCAAACTGCCTGCTAGTGATGAGACCCTCTTCACAGTCTTGTCATTTTCCTCGCTCGTCTCGCTCAAGGTCAGAGGAATGGATTATTTATTGATCCAGAAAGATGCCACACCATGCCATGTGCCTGAAGGATCAGTGTTTCAATTACACACTCACACTCGCACATGGTTTGTGTCTGCCGGCAACTGTATATGGTGTCTTCAGACATACAAGAGACAGGTGATGCATGTCAAATCTTGGAGGTCTCTGATTTTAAAGAGATTCATCTACAGCTCCTGTAGGATAGGGGGTGGTGCTATGTCATGAAAACCTCTAGTGCAGACATTTTGCAGGAAAGTTTGAAATAATGTTGCATGTTTTTTATTTTATTTTTTAGCAGGGATCAAGTTTTTAAGAAATTAAACACAGGCTGTTTACATTGTGACTTGCATGACAGGAGTTAAACACTCAAGTGCCATGCATTTTGAATCACTGGTGTCACTTCTGATTAATTTTGCACATCCCTAATAAAGGTAATATTGTTAATGCTTTATAATAAGTATACAGTACTTATAACTCATTAATAAACTGGTAGTTTACAGTTAAATGATCATTTATACACTGCAGTTAATACAATACAAATAGTGAGTTCGGCATTCATTATCACTGTATTTTTTAATTTATATTAAGAAATGAGTAGTACTACTTACTTATCATACTTAATTGATTCAATACAACCTTAATTGAACATTAATTGCATTTATATTTATACATTACATAAGACATAGTGTAACAACGGTCTCTGTGGCTCCCTCCGACCGTCATCAGCGGGAACCATCCCCCGAGTACTGAAGTTCCGCCCGGA
>JAUCNO010000002.1:3960152-3984207 GCA_032353835.1 Enteromius viviparus | reverse complement strand
TGTAATACTTTCTAATAAGGCATTTTTGTGAAAATTGCTTAAATATCTTAATTTAACTAATGCCTAGTCCTGGCTTATGCTAAGCCCTGTTTGTGAAACTGGGCCAAAATGTTATAAAGTACACCAATGTAAAGGATGAATTTCCACCACCTTTCAGGCAGGAGTGCAAGGTGTCTTATATGGCCAAAGTTACTTTCAAGGAAAATCTTTTTGGAAATTCAAGTATAGTCTATTATACAAATACAGCTCATATCAAATTCAACTCTCCCATCTAATTGAATAACATATTTCAAACCAGCAAGCAAATGTGTCCAGATCTTTACTTTACTAAGAATCTTTACTAAGCACTTTTGGGATTAATTTAAAAAGTAAGCAACATGAAATCAATATTTAGGCTAGATACTTTTTTAAATTCTACCTGGTTCCATGGCATAAATGTAACTTGGTGCACTTTTCAGTGAGAAAATATGTACCAATAAGTACATATCACTGCAGTTTCCAAAAGAAATGAACACTAGAGACAGTAACATTTTGACACCTTTTCACGATAATTTACAGAGTTTGAGCATAATTTTCTTGAAGAATATCATGTTATGACTATATAACTATGGTTATGAGTATCACACATATCCAGCTTCATATCTATGGGTTTTCAGACACGGTAAGCTTGTTCAGTATCTGCAGCTACATAAGAGGTACATATTTTTATAAGACCAGTTTGTTTAAATCAGCTTTATTGTGATAGTGATTTTTAGTCACTTACTTAACAGTAGCAACACTTTACTGAAATTGTTCCAAGAGGATACACAATGAGATTTACAACAAGCCTACAATTCATTGGACAGTAAAGAATGTGTAAACCCCTCACACTTCCATTTAGAAATGTAAACAATTGCCTCACACAGGTCCAAAAAACCTTATGGATGCACAAAAAAAGTGGCGGATTAGCAGAGAGACCTTTAATATTGACACAACCCTGAGACAAGACATTGACGGATAAAATCAGGATCAATTATTTAGATGGAGCTTGATATGAAAACGGCAGAAAATCCTGAGCTTCTAAAGGGCAGTATAAAAGGGCATGATCAGTGATTATAGAGTAACGAGAGATGTGGATTAAAAGCATGTGAGCACAATAAACCGTGCAATAAAAGCTATTCTAGACAATTACCTAACCGTCTCTAGAATTTCGGAATTTGATACTCGACGTTCCATTGATCTTAAAATAATCATTGTCCGTTTTCATCCACTTCATTTCCATGGAAATGTCTACATATTTCTGATAATCAAAAATTCATTAGAGTCAAAGAGAGAGAGAGAGAGAGAGAGAGAGAGAGAGAGAAAAATAAGAAACCCTCTTGAGGAATCCTCTTTCAATTTCCATCCTTTCAACCATCCTCCAAACTCCTTACACTCTTTCCTCATAAATATTTAAGCGTGGAACCGGGACGCTGGTATTGTGCCACAGGAGGTACAGAAGTGCGGTTCTTCGGCATCGATCAAATAGGTTCAGGCTAAATAATTAAAAGCTCACACTCCCCGGACAAACGAGGGAGGCTGCTGGCGGCTCTCTCTTCTCTACCGTGCTAACAATGGTCAGGGCCCAATTACATGTGCACATGTGCTTTTTGACCTTTTCATGTTTGTAATGGAGCCTCTAATGGTAAAAATAACCCTGAACAAATCCCCAGACCGAGGCAGCCTAAAGAGACACGAGGCAGATAAGGAAGGCAGGGTTCCGTGGGCCTCGGAAACGAAAGGAGGAGGTGAGGAGGAGAGGAGGCCAATTCTGCGCTCTGCTGGTTCCTGCAGTCGGCGATTTGTTTTGGTAAGCATGGAGCACGCTAGACACCGCGGCCAACATGCTCTTAGTTTTAATCAGAGAGGAAAAAGACTTGCCTCAGTACACTAATGAAATGGGGAGCAGCTGTGCTCAGGAAAGCGCAGTAACCACACATTTAGTTTGGCAGAACGTCTGCCAAAGGCAACTGTATATTTTGGGCAGCAGAGGGAACGTACGAGGGCATTTGCAAGGAGCCTCCACTGATATGAACCCATTTCCTACTAGTTATACATCTGAGCGAATTGTGAAATATTCTCAAATGATTAATTATAGTAATATAAGTTTACTTGTGACAAAGCAAAGTGTGATGTTTCTAAATCTATTCATTATGACCAACAAATTTATTTAATGAATGGCTATGATTTTATACTTCACTTAAGAACATAATAACTCCAATGGTATAATAGCAACATTTCAGCACTTATCTGCAGATTTCTATAACAAGCATACATTATTTTGCTTTAAATTGAGCTTCGAAGAATAATGAGTATTACATGTGTTTCCTCACACTTTCAGCTACACCTACACACCGACTTGAATGGGAATAATTGAGTCCATTAGAGAACACATAATGAATTCACATGAAGACACTTTATGCATCTTAATCAAACGGATAGCTATCCAATTGGATTGAATGTTCCATTTAGGTCTATACTATGCCACTTGCTTCACCTCTGAGATTTTTTGGGGTGTGTGCAAGTCACCTTTACTTATACTCTATAGTGCTTTATATAATACTGATTGTTACAAAGCACACTAAAAATGACCTGAAGATAGTAACATCCAAATTTACCGCTTTTACTCAAAAGTCCCATTTTAGGTAAAACAATATTAGGCTTATTAACGTTATTGAATATAATGTAAATATATTATTTTATACAACAAAATTCATGGAATTAATCAGCTAATATCATTATGGAATAAATCCATTAGAAATAATGCTATTTTACTCTTCCCACTTTTTATAGTGCAGGACAAAAACAGATTCAAATATGGGCCAAATTTAAATTCTGCTTTAAGCAGCTCTAAAAAAAACAATAGTGTCATTATTACTGTAACTTCCAATAAGTTCAGTGTTGATTCTTTTTAGTTACTGTTTAAAGTTCCGGAATTATGAAAGATGTTCAATTCAGCTATAAGCAGCTCTACATACTGCAATATTGTCATTGTTCAATTCAGTGTTTATTCAGTTCAGTTCAATAAGAGTGTCAACGTTGCAAAATGCATAAATTATGAAACATATTTCACAGAAGACAATAGTGCAGTCATATAGCTCAAATAAGTTTTGATATAAATTTTGTTTTCATAGTGCAGTCAAATCTAAGATATTACTGAATATTAAATCTTTTTTTAAACCCCAATTAAGCAAGCCTAATGCAAGGATGCCAAGCTGTAAACTTTCAAAATAAAGCAGGATCAGCACCCTAACGTTACAGTCTTACACCCACAGTGCATCCTGTCCAAATCATGACTCACAGAGCTCCGGGAAATCAATGTGATCGCTCAGATTCAGTCACACGCGCATCTAGTCATTCGATTGTGGTCTGCATAGTCACAGGATGTTCATTTAATTCCGTGTGAAGACTCTGCTTCTTATTTCAAGCAATGTTTCCTTTTAGGTTGGTTAATTCAACATTTTATTATGAGTCCAACTGTGCTCCCTTTAATCTCATTAGCATCTAGGAGGAAAAAAAAGATCTTGTTCATACTTATGGGACTGCACTCAGAACAAACAGTTGCCAGACCCCAGCCAAACGAACTGTCTTCCAACAAGCAGTGGGCAGAGAAAGGGAGAAGGTCAGTGCTTCCTCTCCAAACGGCACTTTTGTCAGGAGACTGGCATGAGCAGATGCAGATATACATGCTGGCTAGGCTTCCCCTGATTAAACAGGTCAGGCTTGTTCTGCGGCGAAGGGAGAGTGAATTAGAGCTGCAGGAAAAGTGCTATCTGCCAGGCCTGATATTGATGGAGTCCCTCAGTAAAAAGCCACTGGCTTGCGTCCAGCTCTCGGCACTATCCTCACGTTCAGTAACAGATGATTGACTGGATGTGGTCCAAACTTGGCTCTTGACACAAAGCCCCGCTAATCCACGGCCCAGGCCATGGCACTTTTCACTCCAATTAGGTCTTTAATCGAATAAGCACTATAGATTGTTCACAAGGATGTCAGAAATATTGTCCGCTATTAGGAATGAAAAGAGGAGGGTTAGAGGTTTGTTGTAGCCAGAGTGAATATCACTGTGGGAAGAAACACTGTGGAAACACTTGTTCTTTCTTTATTCAGATGAGCATTTTTCCAGAGATACACATTTAGGTCACACAAGAAGAAGAAATAATAATACAATAATAAATAATATTTTATTTATATAGTGCCTTTTAGTTAACAAAATGATTCAGCTGTGTGATTCTTAGTTTTTTGTACATCAGTAAGCAAGTTGATATTGTGTGATATTGCCAGTAAAGTGTCTGTTTTTGCTTTGTCAACTAAAATAGCTCAAACTGAACCCTGAACCTGTTTTTTGTTTGTTTTGTTTTGTTTCTCATGAACTGACTGAGTTACTGATTTAGTGACTTGTTGTTAATAAAGATTTGTTTCACTCATGACTGAATTGATGTTTTAAAACAAATCAACTGAGTGAATGATTCAGTGAATCACTCATTAAAATGGCCACTGGTTTCAGTCATGAATAAACTGGTATTTTAACTCAAATGAGTCAAATGTGTAACGCCGTACGTGTGGTCTTTTGTGTTCAGTCTTGTCATGTGTTGTGTTTTCAGTTCTAGTCCATGTGCTTTTCTCTGTGTGTTTACATACCTGTTTCCCCATGTGCTCTGCCAACTATTAACCCCACCCTCATCATTAGTGTTTCATCCTCTGCCAGTCGTGTTTTGTCCAGGTGAAATCGGAGCTCAGTGACGTGGTGATCATCGGGGCTTTCAGAAGCGGGTCTCGTTATCTCAGCCCCGTTGAGCTCCCGGACACCTCGGGGCTGAGATGGAGGTCAGCCTTCTTCCTGAGCCTCATGACGGTTCGGGCACACGCGGGAGGACTCTCACAATCCGCAGAAGTCCTGCGAGGGCATTGTCCTGAGCCATTTGAACCTTCTATTGACTGTGAGATATCATGGCCTGAGCCGTTTAAACCTTCTAATGACTGTGAGTTTTCATATCCAGAGCCCTCTGTGCTGCACGAGCGCCCTCCAGCAGTCAGAATCTGCCATGCTGCCGGTGCCACAGCCTGGGTTCCTGTTACCTACACCACAGCCTAAAGAGAGGGTGAGTCTCCGCAAGAAATTTTTTTTGGGGGGCTATAATGTCCCACAGCAGCCGAAGGCTGTCCACGAGTCGTCACAGCTAAAGGCTGCCCACGAGCTGCCACAGCCACCCAAGGCTCCTGATCCACCTCCCAGGGCTCCTGATCCACCACGGTCTCCCAAGGCTCCTGATCCGCCTTCCAGGGCTCCTGATCCTTCTTGTCATGTGTTGTGTTTTCAGTTCTAGTCCATGTGCTTTTCTCTGTGTGTTAACATACCTGTTTCCCCTATATTAGTGTTTCATCCTCTACCGTTACATATTTAAATAAATGTTCACGTTTGTCTTTCAGTCCTGCCTCTGAGTCCTGCCTGGAAGCGAGAGCACGAGTTTCACGAGCCTTCATTCGTAACACAGTGATTCAGTGACTCATAAAGAGGCCACTTGTGTTTCTGAATGAATTGCTTAGTGAATGAATTAATGACTCAATCATAAATATGCTTACATGTTTTATCCCTGAATGAATCAGTGTTTTTGAATTAATTCATTTGACTCAATCAAAAAGACTTGTCACTTGATTTTTCCCCTGAAAAAATCTGTAGGCCTACTGTACTTTTGTTAAGTTTTGATGTTGTTAATGAATCAAGCGACTGAATTCAGTGACTTGCTAATGAACACTTTAATTTTCACTCATAATTAAACTGGTGTTTTAAACAGTTCAGTTGAGTAAATGACTCAGAGACTCACTCATTAAAAATGGTCACTTGTTTCGTTCAGGAATAAATTAATGTTTTAAACAATTTAAACAAGTGATAAAGTGACTTATTCCTGAACAAATGAGCATTCAAGGTTTAGTTCACCGATAAAATGCTGTCATTAATTACTCACCATTATGTCGTTCCAAACCTGTAAGACTTTCTTCAGAACACAAACCTTCCCCCAAACATAAACAACACTGAATACGTCAAATACGTTCTAAAGAAATCTTCAAAATGGCAGAAGCTGTAATTCAGAGGAGAAGAATGGTTGAGTTAAGTTTGTTATTTTAGTTTTCTTTGCGCAAAAAGGATTATTGTAACATTGCAAAACTGAAGTTGAGCCGCTGATGTCACATGGACTGTTTTATCGATGTATTTACTACGTTTCTGGATCTGGGAACACTTCAGTTGTGTTGCTGTCTATGGAGGCTCAGATAGCTCTCTGATTTCATCAAAAATAACTTCATTTGTGTTCTGAAAATGAACAAAGGCCATGGGTTTGGAATTTTAATGACAGCATTTTCATTTTGGGGTGAACTAACCCTTTAAAAAATTGTTTTTCCTGAGTAAAAAAAATATATACTGGCATCACTACTTAACCTACAGAAAGAGTCTCTTAACAAATTCCTCACTAAAGTCTATGTAAACACATACAATAAATATCCACATACAATCAGTCAGAGAAAGCAGCACCATAAACAAATCTAAAAATGAATAAGTGGATCTTGAAATCAATTCTGTGAGTACAATCAACCAAGTAAATAAAATAAGCACTAGATCAAGTTTTGACACTGTCGCTAGTTACACATATTGTTAGCACATTTCATCTGTCTCTACTTATTACTGTCTATGGCATCCCTCACTTTTACCCAAAGGACAAAAATGACTCATAGCACAAATACACACAAACAGCCGGCTCATCAAACAGCTCATCAATCTACTGAGTAATCCGAAAAGGAAATCAAAGGAAAGCATGTCCTTGAGCTACAACGTGTGTTTGAAATGTGTGATGAGTTAGACAATAGTTTTGATACAGAATTTTAGCATTTTTCATCTCACTTCCACCATTTTCATGAAGTCATTTGTAAGAAGAAGTGTTGAAGGCTTCGAGATGTCCTATTACCATAGCAACAAGTGTTAAACCAATGTAGCATCTCTCTGCCACAACATTCAACCTATTCTCTTGATCCAGTTCAAAAAAATAAAGCTATAAAAGCACCTTAGACATTTAGTGATGTAGATAAAACTGACAGTTTTGTTATAAAACAGGGTTGACAATGAGTCACTACCCACCTACTTCAAGGAGCGACAACATGAATCCTATAAAACATATTTAAAAGAAAAAATTCTAGCTGTTTCTTTTTTAAATACAAACAAGAACTTATTTACACAATATATAGACTAAAAACATGTCAAGTAACTTTTTAAGACTTACTCTTGACAACTAAATTCGTTCTCTCATTCTGGCTAATTGATTTGGCACATCTTGATCATTTGCAGCTGACTTGACTCATACTTGTAAAATGAAGGCTTATACCTAACTAATTAACTTCTTAATTATGTTGTGTTCTAAAAATGTAGAAATGAAGCTAATGAAGTTATACTTTATGTATGACAATACATTCGACATTCTGTGACAATTCTCTCAATAAATTGAATTGCACTTCTCTAAATAAAGAACTGAAGGATTTAGAGAGTAAAATACATTCACAATACTTTAGAAAAATTAGCTTTAGTTTTATTTTTATCTTCTGGCAGCTTAAAATCCAAAACTATGTGCGCAGGCTGATGATGTCTCATTAAAGTGTTCGTGTGCAGCGAGCTTCTTCTAAGAGGGTCTGAACTCTAAAAGAAGGCACAGTCATGTGCTGAGTGGATGACACCAGGAAAACAGCAGGCACTTCAAACTCATTTGGCTTCAGCTCAAATGGAGTTTAAAAATGCTAATAAATCGCTGCCCCCAAAACTTTATGTGTGACATGTTTGGCTGATTTGAGCACTATTCTTCCACAATTTTTTGACACAAACATAATATTTTTACAGTTGTAATTGCAAGATGGGTTTAAGAATCAGGAATGTATTTATTTAATCAAAAATATGATAAAATCAGTCATATTCTGAAATATTATTACAATTTGAAACAACTGTTTCCCATTTTAAGATATTTAAAAATATATTTTATTCCTTGATGGTAAAGCTGAAGTTTTAGCAGTTGTTAAGTCAGTCTACAATATCCGGGATGGATCAGAAATCAATCTAATCAACCTTGATCTCACAAAATTCTGTGTAATGACAGACTCTTAATGCAATCGTCGAAAATTCCATGATGGGCTCACGGAAAAGATTACAATTTAGGTCAGTGACAGGCATCAGCCTTGATCCAAGTAGGAATAACTGGATTCATTTCATATAAAATGTATACTTTAGTTGTATGTATCACCTATAGCCCCACCTTTACCCTAAACCAACCCACTTCTGAATAATATAAAACACACACACAGACAAATATAAGCGCAGTCACAGGAATTTACTGCAAAAACTGACCAAAGGCAGTAAAAAAAGTGCATTAAAAAACAAGTTGTGGTGCATTTCAAGTCCTTCTTAAAGGAAATGGGAAATGATCCCGCTCCATTAACGTGCTTACATTGCATTCAAAAGACACTCTTGTCCTGCAGAATGACGAAATCGATCACCAGACACACAAGAACTAAAAGCATTTCAAAACAGCATGACACGATTGGTCACGAGACACACCACAGCCAATAAATAATCACAACCAAGGCTGACGTAAGGAGTCTCTTGGCGGCATTTTATGAATTTGCGCAAAGCAGCAGCTGCATGGCAGATGGAGAGATAGTGATAGTGTTTTGTCACAAATTGATCGTTTTTAATAAATAATGTCGGTAGTTGTATCTGCCGGTATATCTTGTGTTTTATTAACAGATGGTAGGTTTAGGGTTACTTTCTCATAAATGTATAAATAAAGTAATATAAAAAAAACTGTTGCAACGGTTTACCGTGAAAAATCACACCCCAATACACATGCAATAATGGCAATATCATTACCCAATATTTTAATCCGTCTGTTGATCATGACTGATGCCTGTAATCTTTTCGATGAGCCCATCACAGAATTTTTGCCGATTCTGTGATACTAACGTGTAATTATGCGTTAAGAGTCTGTGGTCATTTCACGGAATTCTGTGAGATCAGGTTGATCTAATATGCCAATTTGCTGATCAAGAAACATTTCTTAATATTATTATTAATGTTGAAATGGTTTGTCGGCTTAATATTTTTGTGAAAACTGTGAGAAACTATTCACTGTTACTTCTGATCAAACAACAAAAACAATTCTGAAATTTCTGGGCGATAGTATATGTTATTCAAATTGTTTACCTAAAATATTACATGCTCTGGTTTTCACGTAAATCTGGCATCAACAAAAAGTTATTTAATTAAACTAATAAATGTATCTTTCATGTACATATTCAGCTTCAGACGCTTTCTCCATATGTAAGAAATGCAAAAAAGCGTTTCCATTTTAGAGAAATTATTCATGGTCTCAGGTCCGGATCTAAGTTTGGTTTTCTTCTACCTTATATTTTTACATATGTAAATATGATGAAAGCATGTTAAGGTAGTCAGGAGCACATTACACATTTGGCTTTGAAGCCTCAGGGGACTCTTTTTATCGCCCCTACAGAGCTGGGACATAATTCATTTCATAAGACTCAATTTACAGAGCAATCAGGGATTAATGTTCATCCCAGTCTATAAATCAGCATTTTTATCAGGCCTGAGACCCTCTCAGCATGCTAATGGCCAGTGTGAGAGCAGCTGTGTTTGAGAGAGCTGGAAGGAACAAGCTCGTGGCAGTAATTGGAATGGTCACCCCCACAGGCCACAAAAAATGACTTAAGGATAGAGTGGATAGTGTAAATATAGTTTTGGGAGGGAAGGAGATCCCATTTGCTGTGACAGAAATCAATCAGATCTCCAGCACACTTCACCGATTGCCCCAGACTTAATAAAGGACAACATTTTCAGTTAATAATGGAATAAGTTGGGGCTGTTCCTGGTTCAAAGACAAAGCTACATAATAGGATTGAAGAAGACTTATAACACATGCAGTATTATAAGTAGACTTATAATACATAGCATAGTGTGTATGCCAAGTTCTGTTATGGAACTCTAGGTGATGCAGGCTGATGGGTCCTTAACGCAAACTGTTGCAATCAACACAAGAATAGTATGAAAAACATCATCAGAACAGTCCATCAGTGGTCCAATCTGAATGTACGGAAGTGACAAGAATACTGCAAAGAGAAAATAAAAATAAAGACTACTCAATAATTCATCTCCTCTCTGTCTCTCTGCATCACCATAGCACCATTTTGGAGAATATACACTGTTCTGTGTAAGGCTGCTATACAAAGATGAGCTGATTTTGTTCAAATCACAGTGTAAATATGCATATAAAACATATTGTGGCTGACACAGGACAGCGTACATGTGGATATTCCTCCAAAATGGCACTACACTGACATGAGTGACACAGATGAAACAAATTGTTGAAATCATTATTTTTTATTTTCTTTACATACTGTACCTGTACAAAAAATAGTCTAATGAATAACAGATAGAATTCTAAAGAATATTCAGATTGACCACTGTCTTTCATACTCTTCTGGACTTTGACGGTGTAATTTGCCTGGCAGTCAATGGGACAGTCACAAGACTCCTGGTTTTCATCTGAAATATCTTAAATTGTGTTCTGACAACACAGTCTCATGGCCAATTCCCAGTGATGGGTTCAGGGGCGGGGTTAGGTTTAGGTAAAATAATACGAATTGGCAACTCATAAAGTATGTACGATTTAACAAAAATCGTATAAATTTGAACGAGTGAGGTTGTACAAATATGTACGAATTAGCCACCTCATAAAATATGTACGAATTGCAGTAAGATCAGGTTGGTTCTGAAGAAAACCAAACATACATTTTCCATAAATTATAAAATTGTTATTCCAAACCTGGGGTGCATTTCCCAAAAGCATGGTTAACCTACAATGGTTGCAATTTCCGTCATTACCAGCACAGTTCAACGATTCAGTGTTTTTGACAACCGCCATCAAAGCCTTGCTTTGTCTTTGTTACACTATCTAAATAAAAAAAGTGTTTTAATTTTTTGTGCGTCCATTCTAAACGCTGTTTTTGAAAAGTGCGCATGTGCACAAATGGCTGGTGTGACATCATAAACAAAGGCCCTATGTTGTTGAACTAACGTGGTTCAAACAATAGAGATGCGACTGTGTTCGGGAAACAGTCGTGACTAGCTAGTTTTTTTCCAAAACAATGCATCATACTATGGTGGTTATTCAGCGAGTTACATAGTAGTTCAGGAAACCTGAATAACACCTGTTGAACATTAAAAAAAAAAGATCTTTTGAAGAATGTTGAAAGCCAAACTGTTTCTGTTCCGCACTGATTATTTTATTGCATTTTTTTCCATGTTATGTAGTTAAGTCAATTTTTCAAATAATGAAAAAAATATTTTTCTATGATTTCAGAAGAACAGGTTTGGAACAACCTGAGGTGAGTAAATAATGACAAAATTAGAATTTTAAGATAAACTACCCCTATATTGCACCAACTATCCTCTCTATGAAATGCCTTCCACAGCATGACAAATATACATTATATCCTTTCGTCTACAGTATCTTCCTCCGGCTTAGTGCAGGTAGAATCCATCTCAGATTTATCTACTTACAACCAATTACTGTAATACTTACACTGGCCAACTTCATTCATTTAAATGTCATGATTACATTTGTCTAGCGAGGTAAAGAGTAGAATGAAACTGCTAAAGTGAGAGAGAGAGTGAGAAATAGATAGGAACAAAAGAAAGATAGGCCTCTGCGCTATTATTTGGAAGATTGCCCTGGAGAGCAGTAAGATACATCCTACTGAAGTGATCAGATTCTACTCAAGTAATGAAGCAGTCAGCCATTTTAATGCCTTGGAAATTACAGAAGAGAAAATGGCTATTTAAATGCAGTACTTGACCGTGCTGAAAAATGACTTACTCTCTCCATTACCCAGCCTGGCTCTCACATTAAACAAAAGTTACCGGCACAGGGTTCATATCTATCACCTTAGTTACACTCATGGTGAATGACAAATTAAAACTGCCAGTAGGTCGAACGACTGAAAGACAAAAGAAGATGATCTATATGTTGATTGAACTCAACTGTCTCAGTTCACTCGTTTTCACTTTCTCTGTGCATGCTGAGCAAAGATATAGTCACTTATCCTCAGTGTGTCTGAAAAAGGAATATAATAGCGTCTTTTATGAAAACATTTATCTGTAAGATCCAATACAAGAGAATTTAGAACTGGAGTGTCTTACTATGAACTTCTGTATGGTCTATCCATGAAAATAGAACACTTTTCATTTTCAACATCAAAGCACAAAATCACACAGCATGCCACAGTGCACACAAAGATCTACTGTAGATTAATTTAAGAAAAAGACATCTGTGTTATGAACCTATTATACTGTGGAGCATTAACCTCATGCTGTTAAATGAAAGATCGTTCACACTCATAAACATTTGCAGCAACATTTGCTGGGCATTTAGAACTATGTGAAACGTTATTGAGAGTGTAGTTACACAAAAAGAGATATTAAAACCTTTGTTTTAGTGTGTTTTTTCATAATAGTGTATGTAAATACATACTATAATATGTAAAAATACTATATTTACTGTATGTGTGGGTAGTTATATACACATAATAAACATACACAGTACACATAAATATATAGTGAACAAAAAATTATTTTGGATGCAGTTAATCGCAATGAATCGTTTGACAGCACTATAAATAATACAGTAACAATAAAGAGGAAATTATATCACAAAATAGTTGATTAAATGTTTTTGTAAGAGATCTCTCAAAACTTCATTTATTTGATCAACAACTACAGTAAACGATACGGTAACTGTGAAATATTCGTACTATTTGAAATAGCTGTTTTCTATATTAATATATTTTTCAATTCCTGTTATGGCAAAGCTGAGTTTTTATGATTTCAATCTTCAATGTCCCATTATTCTTCAGAAATCAAATCTAATACATTTTAAAGAAACACTTCTTATTGTAACTTATAAAAACAGTTGTGCTGCTTAATATGTTTTTGGAAACTCCATTCCAAAATGGATTATTTGATAAATAGAACATTTAAAAGAACATTTATTAATCAGCTTAGTTTAGACTTTTCTTGACCAACAAAAAGAGACACAAAAAAGAAATTTCTTTTTTTAACTAGATTTTTTTTTATTATTATGGACACGATTTACAGTATGTTATTGGCCTATGTGAGTGAAACTTCAGGGGCATAGCACCAAATTCTGGGCCCTATGCACAAGCAGTGGCCATGGCCCCCTGTAAGCTGGAGGTTCACAACTACCTACGACATCAATCAACTGATGCATTTACCCAAAATATTAGCATTTACATTAGTTAACAACATTTATTGTGATCTTAAAATTATATTTAAAGGAAAATAACATTTCACTCCTGAGGGCCCCTCCCCCCACTTGGGGCCTTCTTAATTTATTTCCACTTTTTACCCAACTACGACACCCCGGCTTAAACTATATGTTCGCTGAATGACAAGATTAGTTGGTGGTAATTCTGCTACAGTTACTAGCAGCTGTTAAAAACAATTGATCATAATTAATATTAATTATTTATATACATGTCCCTTTATGAGCTAATATGCTACAACACGTACAACAGGAATCTAGAGATTTCAGTTCAATTTAAATATGGGTATTTTTCTTTCACAAAGCATAAACTCACATTAGGACTTTTTCTTACAAAGCCTTCCTTGTTGGCAGAGGCTAACTCCACCCACCAAGCTGTGATTGGGCTAGTCAAAATTTGAAAAGACTGTGTCAACAATTGCGTGGAGCAGACGGTGAAGAACGTGTCATGCACTTTTTGACACGATTGACCCGGGTTCGGATCTGCCTTTTGGCAAACCTTTTTCCCCCAACTTTTCAATTACAAATGACTTTAGAGAAGCCTTTATTCTTAAATCAAAATTAAGCAAATGATAAAAAAGTTGAAATGTTGACCGGCACATAATTGCCACTATCTGCATTGAGTAGTATAAATAGCAGACAGTTCTGCTATATTAACATAGTTGAATAGAGTATTTAGCTAATTGCATTTAATGTATATAGCATATCACTAAAACATTACAATTTGCACTTAGTGGAAATAGCCGCTGCCTAATAACTATATAAAACTACTAATCATGATATCAGGACAACTATACCACCATTTATGATTGACATTTTTTGTCTTTATGACCCAAAATATATCAAAATGTAAAGAATCTTTGTAAATCTTATGTAAAGGCAAACCTGATTCCTCACAGGAGAGGTGTATTCAAATGCATTTTGATCAATTTTTTTTCTTAAATAAATCATTAGAAAATGTGACCACCCAGTCCTACATAGCAATGCTTTCCCCATGTGTATCCATGAAGCTGCTGCTATCCATGTAAGTGTCTATTGCAAGCAAGACTTTTGCAGACGGTTGAGGGAACCAGGGACTTAAAACACATACACTTGAGATATGAGCTTGCTTAATGATGACACCCAGGCCCAGGTTGCCCACCTGATGCCTAGCCAGCGAGCCCCTTCTGAGAGTCCTGTCTCATGACTAATACATAACTTCCCATGTAGTACATGGTGGTTTAGAGTTTTTGAGAAGTCAGCAACCTGCTAAGGGCAATTAAACGGAAAGGGAATAAAGCTCCCCTGTGCTTGAGAGAGGTTACTGGTTCGACTAAAAAAACACTTACGCAGGACAATATCTGTACAAATCCGCCACCCAAATAAGCAACACAGGAGCTGAGGCCACGGTTTGAATTAATTCAAGGCCATGCAAGTGTGTGCTGTTTCCAAGAAGGTCAGCACCACTGCGGTGCACGTGATGAAAGTGGGCGGCTGCGACTTTTTTTGAGTCATGACTCTCATTTTTTCCTGGACTTGGAGCCAATTTGCGAGAATTTCCTGAAACGACCCCAACGAATCTTTGCCCTCTTTTACTCTGATCATTTTCTTACTGGATTTCTCTGTTTTATAGCCTATAAACCTCAACCTTTCGTTACGCATTCGGTGCACAATGGACTGTATGACATAAATTATTCAGAATGGCCTGCTGTATGCTGTCAGCAAATCCCAAACTGAGGTGCCGTTAAACAATTTCAGGCTGAGCTGGATCTATTTCTGGGTGTGCAATTCACCACAAAGTGAATAAATATCCTTCTCTCAAGATGAACACAAGCAAACGCATAAACGATTTTCAAAGCAACACAAAGAAATACATTGGAGTGAAAGGAACAGCCATCATCTATTCATCGACAATTTGTGGTTTTGTGGGGCATGAAATTATATATTTAGTAGAATGCCCAAATTGCTTTTTATTGTATACAAACAAAAATGTAAAAAACACAGAAAAACGTTACATACATTGATTGCGCCTATTCTGTGTTTAAATTTATGTTATTACATTATAGACTTATAAAAAAAGTTAAACACAAGTGACTTATATTATAATCAATGAATAAAAGTAATTTGTCATAATTGTTGACTATTATTTGCCAAATCAAAGTCATGTGATGTGCCTAACATAAACCTGAAAATTATGTCATAGGACCTTGTTTAAAGGCCAGTAAGTCTCTAAAATATATCATACAATCCAATGGATATATGAATTCATAACAATTCATAATATTATATTATAGTATTTATATATTTATATATATATATATTTATTTTTTAAAGCTTTTTAACATTTTCTTTAATACAACACCAAGTATTTCTGCAGTACATTTAGCAAAGAAATACATTAAAAAAAAAATCTCTGGTTATTTTCTTTTCTTTCCTGTGTATAATGATTAACATGTGCATACATGCATATTCAAGGTGCATGGAAAATATGTTATTATGTTTTAATTGATGGTTACACCATATGCCATTTTTAAAATCATTAAACTGGTATAAAAGTTCAAAACCATATTATATGAAACAAACACGAATACAAAGATTGCATCTATAAAAACTTGTTTTCATTAACTGTCATAGACACTTTGTCCGTGACCCTCATTCCCCTTTTTGCAACTGAATCCTATAATATTGCATATAAGCAGATAAATATCTGTTATATGACAAGAATGTCAGATTAGTCAGGAAAAACAAAGGCGAGCTCCAGCGATCTGAGTAGCTTATGTAGAATCATGTCAAAGGTCAGTCTCATAGGAAGCTGCTCTTCTAAAGGGCAGAACAAACCCCCTCAGTGCAGCAATAGCACCTGCTCTGCCTGGCAATGACCTCTCTTTCAACCAGCTGCTACAGTCTTACCCTTTATAGACTACATAACCTCCAACTATCGGACACTGTGATGGATGACATCTTACATGCAAAACTAGAGCACCGACTTGCACCTCCACAGGTCATGAAAAATGCAGTTATGACAAAGCAGGGAAATGAGACAATGTTCTTCCCTAGAGGATGCAAACAAATTAAGTTTTGAACTATTTTGTAAATCATTTAAAGTCAAACTTAGGTGGTTTTAACTGCTCCTGCACCTTACGTTTGTTAACTTAGACAACATTGTTATTCCGTATACAAAAATGGGAATAATTTTAGCAAACTTTGTGCTGTTCCTTAGTAGCACCTGCGGCCTTTAACCGTACTAACTTTAGGGAAGAGAGGATGAAGTTTAATAAAGTCCTGGATCATTTTAGTCTAACTTCTTTGAATTGTACAGCAGAAACTTTTGTGAACCTACCGCAATGTGATGCAGGCTTTGCAAACTGTTATTCAAAATAAACTAGATTATGTATTATACACTATCATTCAATGGTTTATAGTCAACACATTTTTTTATCCTGTGATCACCAACACTAAATTTATTGGATTAAAAAAAGTTATAATAACAAAAATATTGTAAAATATTAGAAGTTTAAAATGACTGTTATGTAAACCCGATTCTGCCACTGAATAAGGTAATTGTGAGTTTTTATCTCACAATTCTGCTTCGACTTTTTCCCTTCCTTCACAATTCTTAGGATATATATCTTGCATTTGCCATTTGAATTCTGCGCAGAAAGTCAAAACTGTGAGATATACTATAACATGTAAATCTATATACCACATCTTGTGTGTTTATAATGCTGTCAAGCAAGTGTTTTCAGACATTTCGGTTTAATACAAAGTCAGACAGACTTCAGAGCGCATAGCTCTACAAAACCAGACTAATTATACCCTTCAAGCTGCTGGAAAAGTTTTAGCAATGCTTGGCATTTTCATGTTTCAAAGCAGCTATTGTGACCTTGAGGCTACGTCCTTGTTTTTGAGTTTGACAGAATTCAGAAAGGGATTTGTCACACTGCGTTTTCTAGTCGTCTTCTCTTGTTTCGGTTCTCAATGGTGCGTCTCTAGTAAAGTTTGAGTGCCGCACAGTCTGTACTACAAAACCTCCAGTCGTGTAGGTTGCTATCCTGCAGTCAGTCACGGCCCGTCGTGTATTCATTAGGCTCTTTACTGCATAGCAGATGACCTCCTACATCAGCGGGAGTTTCTGGATCATGAGCCTGTTCAGTGCTGCACTGGACCCTTAAAGATAACCCAAGGGCTGCTCTCAGCACATGTGCTGTACATTTCAATAGTCTGAAATTGAAAAACACAGTAGGTGATTCTCAGTGAAAGACTTTGTGTTGAATAAAAATTGTACAACAAATTGTAGAACACAGGTAGCCCTTTTTTCTTTTGAAAGAGTTTAAAATTACACCAGTAATTACTGCAAATTTTCTAAAGCTGGACTGTTCCTTTTGCCAACTGTAGTTTAAAAACTTAATGAAGTGCACAGCATTCACTTTGTCTGACGTCCTGCTGCTTTCCTCACAAAGACTTCCATTTCACCCTCAAATCAGAGGACATAAATGATTGTCGATTTGGATTGACTGACATTATGTATTCTCACTTTGAGAGAAACTCGCCATCTACAATGCAGAGTGGAATGTTTTTAATGTTTGACTTGTGTACTTGTTGAAATTATGCTTAAAGTTTAGAGAAAAAAAAATACAGTGGGAGTCAATGGCCAATGCGTGAGTTGCCAGTGAGTGTAAATTTGTATGAATCACCTAGACCTAACCCCGCCCCTAAACCTACCTGTCACTGGGGTTTAGACAAATCATTAGCACAAATTTTCCACCTATTACGAGTACGTACAAATTGGTTGTGAGAGTGTGTTGGTCTATATACAAAATGATGAATAAAGGTAACTTTAACATAGCAACATTCATATCCAGATAATGGCTTCTCTAACGCATCTATAAATAATAGTATAATAAATTGTATATAATATCCAAAAACCTACATATTTTACCCATTTTTCTTCCTTTCCGCATGCAAAGAAAGGAACTTACAGTTAACTAGCAGACATTTAAAGAAAAGCTTTTTTTATTCACATAAAAATATTTCTATTATTGCAACCCAAAAAGTTTAGCTAAACATTTTTTTATTAATGAAATAGATTACTTTGTGACGAAATATTACAACTGTTGCATCAATTCAGCACAAATCCTTTAAAAAAGGCTTTTAGCTTGCATGCCCAGCTAAAAGTACCCCAAATCCCTCTAAAACCATCGAAGCAGAGCACCCTAGCCATCTTGGCCTAGGTTAAGCTGTTTTATTTATCAGAGTGAACTCTGTTTTAGTTTCGACTACAGAGTGAGTTTTGATCCCAGAATGACCTGCATTGCAGGATGGGGTTGTTATCTTGTAGAGGGTCCATGGTCAGGAAAGAGACAGGTAGGAATTGACCAGTGAATAATTGAAGTGCAAGGCTAATGCTTCTTGCAACTGCTGGGGAACTCGGAGGCAAGGGCTGCTGAGTAATTCTGGGCCCGAGATGAGATGTCAAGGGTGACATGATATCCATGAAAACAAATCTGTTGAGTCAGAAACAACAGCTCACTCCACAGCCAAAGCATGCTAATGAAAACAGAGAGCGTGGCAGCATGGACTCGCTCTCTCCTGCAGGCACAGCAAATGTAAAAGCCACACAATCAGAGTTGAATGTATCCAAGGCTGTATCCACAGCACTATGGAGCAAATATAATGAAGGACATTTCAAACAATTGATATGACAGGACAGATATGAATATGAAAGCTACCTGATATTAATGAAAAAGTCTGATTTACACAAAAATTTTAACTCTGCATTTGTATACGTATACTTTTGACTCAGAATACCTTATCTACTGAGATATATCCCTGTGAGACAACTATCCCCTTGATTATACACATTTATGAATATGACTCCCCATTCTTGTGAATAAAAAAATCACACATATTACTTCACCCTTTTTTCCTACAATTATTAGGTTATATCTAGGGACCCACACTCATAAGCTCAGAGAGAAACATGTGTCAATGCCCAAAGAAATTTGCTGTAGAAATAAAAGACAGAATAATATGTGGCAAATAGAGTTATGTGATGGAATAAAAAAAGTCATTCTTTTACGCCTAATAAAACGGGGGTACAATCTTTTTAGTTGTCATACCTCACTTGAAATAATTCTGCTATTAAAATTCCCCATTGTTCTATTGTTCAGAGTAGCTTGCGGCAGAACGAGTAGTTTGAATAAAAAAAAGAGGCAAAATGACTGTTGGTGCCATAGATGCTTTAAATTACAAATGAATAAATGCTTGTATGCAATATAACAAACCACAGTCAGATTTTATTACTAGCTCCATCTCACACAAATTAATTTTTGTTTGTTTTAATGTATTTCTGGGCTGTAAAATAAAGAGATTTGAATATTTTCTCAGTCTCATTGCAAAGATTTTTGAATTTTTTTTTTTTTTTCTTTGGCAAGACATTGCTCTTTCCATACAATGAACGTGAACAGTGACAAATAAAATACATAACATGTACATCATCAAACTGCACAACTGAAAAATAAAAGAATACAGGTTAGGAGTTTTAGAGAAATTAGTAATGGGTGATGTATAAACATTGTTTCCCTTAAATTAGAAATAAATCTTGCATAAAAACCAACAGTAATTCACTTCAGGTGGATTTCTCGCACACTCTACTCTTATTTATTGGCAACACTCTTCAAGAGCAGTGAGCGCCTGTCACTTTAATTTTATGCACTTAATAAAAAAGCACATAATCTCAGTGGAGAAAGCCCAGCTCTTTTGTAACTCAGTTACTGGAGCAGAAACTAATTAATTGTATCATTAACATCTGCCTTGTAATTAAGAAGTGGTGCTGAATGTCTTGGTTGTTGGGTCTCCAGTGGTGCACAGCACGAGTTGATGAAGCTGCGATACTGAAAGCGGGGGGAGGCTCATAACAGACATCCCAGATCTGTGAGGGCTGTTCTCTAAGCTCTCTATCCCATCAGCCTGTCATCACGACATGAGGTGTTGCATTAAGCTGTATTATTAGTTTCTCGGTTAACAAGCCGGTCCACTAAAACAGAGATATGTTCCCTTGTGAGCCGTCCTTTTTGTACCAAATTATATTGGTGGCATGCGGTACACTGGTGGGTCACAAAGCCTAGGCCTTCAATACGTTATTTGTTTGCTTATTCTGTTCTGGCACCTGAGGAATGAAACAACAATCTGACCCCACAACATCACTGTGCATTTCCTTGTCCAGGGAGTTAATTAGTTCCCCTATCTGGACCTGCCAGAAAGGTAGTAGCAGGGTGTCCAGAGACAAGCTTGTCTGAAATGGCAGTATTGCACGCAGGGTCATTGATCAAAAAAGCCAGCATGGTAGCATACATAATTCACAGCTTTAGTGTCTGACTTCGTTTTTAATATTCATGCCCAGGATGCAAGCGAGAATCAAGTAAGTTTCAGACAAAGGTTTAGCTGAATAAAGTACTCCCAGACAGTCATCCCAGAATTAAGTTATAAATGGCATCAACTATGTTTAAATATCTTTTTATCTAAGAATTTAAGATGAAAACCACAGTTTTGTTAATAGAAGTGCATTTAGATTATGAATAGAAGTTGTTCGAGTACAGAGCCCCGAGGGACTCTGTGAGTGAGGAGAGCTGTGGGGGGATTTGTAATTTTTAATGGAAATAAAGTATTTTTAAAGTAAAAAATAAATCTCTGAAAGTCATAAAAGGGCTGAAAAGAATCATACAGACTATTAACAACTTTTACAGACAATTTGGGAAGTTTGGAAGACATCTTTTTCTTGGTCTCAGCAGTGCAGATATAAGTCAAAAGCTTTAAAGAAAACATGTGCATGAATAATGTAATACACCTATTTTGCCATTCTAAGGAAGCAGCCCACTTCTTAACCTAAAGGAAAGACAAACTCATTAAAGAGGGGCAAATTGAGAGGGAAAGTTACATACTGTAGAGAAGGCACTAGTTAACACTTGTTATAATTCAAGAAAAAAACAGGATGTGGCTGAATGTGAGAAATTACAGGTTTCTGATGTTTCATTCATACCGTATACAGAAAGCACCATTGATGAACACATACCAGGTGGCTTCCATTTGGGAAATGTCCCAGGTGATAA
This sequence comes from Enteromius viviparus, assembly GCA_032353835.1. NCBI lineage: Eukaryota > Metazoa > Chordata > Actinopteri > Cypriniformes > Cyprinidae > Enteromius > Enteromius viviparus. The sequence continues at coordinate 3,962,714 of JAUCNO010000002.1, read as the reverse complement.
AGTGAAATCTGGCGAGGCTAAAAATTGCATTGCAGTATTTTAGTGCCTCCGTTACTCAAAGCTGACAGGAAAAAAGATGCTGCTAATCGACAGTCTGATTACTTTAACAATTAGAACAGTGACTGAAGAGTTTTCCTGAGTCATTTAATGCTCGTCTCACATGCTGCGAAGAATCTAAAAAAGGAAATTGAAATCTGGTACCTCTGCATATTTCAGGTGAGAAAAAAGAACAGAAAGAAAGGCATGCTTTTTGTGACATGCAAAAGATTACGATTTTCACTTGCTTGCGTGTCCTTGATGCTTTGTCAGATTTGTGTTGTATTGTCTTTCCTGTTTTTGACATTTGAATTAATAATTAATTCCATTAATTATATATATATTAAATATTAGTAGTCTTATTGTATGCATGCTTTTATTTTTTGGATCCAGTCAAGTTTCAGGAGGTTTATTTATGTTAAATATTTACGGCAGCATGTTGAGCCACCGAAGATATAATTATCTAATGAATCGAATTGTTCTTACAACAAAGGACAAGAAGGCATAGGTGCCTCTAATGGTTTCAGAGGGAGAAAAAAAGGTCAGCAAAGTGCACTGCACAGTATTCGTGAAAAGCACTACCTGACTCCATAGTAACAGAACTAAAGAAGAAGAAGAAAAAATAACTGCAGTAGAAAAAATCTAACTTCTCTGGTCACCTAAGATAGATCTGCACTTTTCAGTCTCTCTCTTCATCCTCAACCACAGCAACCGAGGTCTGGTTTTGCTCTGTGCAATCAATATTTGTGTCTAGCTAGCACATATCTCACTGCCATCTACCCTTACCCTTAATGTTCCCACAACTCACCTTTCAAGTTGAACTGGGGAAGATAGTATACTTTAAAAGCCGGAGGGTGCTACACTAGTATTACTAAACAGAATGATGTATTAAAATTAGGAAACTTTTTTAAACTCTCAAGCATGTCTGTCTTTTAGCCTACTGGTTAGACAAGCAGATTATTGTTATTATTATTTAACACACATGTTGGCACATTTCATGGCTTACAGTTGTCTCAGCAAATTAAGCTACAAACGATTTGGAGAAAAAATACACACTTTACTGTTTCTCATCGTTTCATTTGTTTAGAAGCTAAAATGGGCATGTAACATGGAATAACCCTTCTGTGGGTGGCCATGAGGCAATCAAGACGAATCAGTTACTTGAGCTTCAAATCATTTTGCTATTTCGGTCACAGTTAGAATCTCCTACATCCTGCAGTTCAATGAAAGACACAGAAATATGAGTACTGAAAATAGCTCTCATAAGATGTCTTGGAACAATATGTTCACATATTCATAAAGTAATATTAGTCGAAGAGCAGGCAGAAAAGGTCAGGGCAGGCAGCGCGAATCAAAAAAAACAGTGAACAATTAAAAATCAAACCAGAACAACAAACAGGGAAAAAAACTTAGAAATGATACCGTGGCAATCAAGACTTCACGTCGAACTAACGCAAAGCTTTTGTTTAAATAGTCCATGGAATGAGGAACACCTGTGAGCGGAACTAAACAAGGTACGTGGGTAATAAGAGTCCTGGTAGGAACGCTAGTACTCGGGTGATGGTTCCCGCTGCTGAGTTCCAGGGAGAGCCACAGAGGTGTGGCTTGTGACAGAGCAACCCCCTCAGAAGGTTTCCCAGACCAGGGGAAGAGGGGTGGTTGTAAACCAAGAATGCATTGAAAAGGAGTCAACTGAGTGAAAGGTTTCCTCAATGAGTTCTGTGCATACTCTTCCCACAGAAGGTATTCACTCCAGTCGTGTTGGATATTGTGGCAGTGAGAACGTAGGACGCGAATGAGCTCCTGATTTAGTCTCTCAGCTTGACCATTCGATGTCTTCAGGTAAACCATAATTACGGAAGACCTGTTCTAACATGACTTGTGCTGTCTCCCAAGCGGTAGGTAGTTTAGCCAACAGAACAAATCAACAGGCTTTGGAAAATCTGTTGACGATTGGCCTGCTGTGAGTTTGTAGCATGTGTTTTTAGCTCCATAGCCTTGTTTTTCTTACTACCTGCTGTTTATAGTAAAAAAATACAACCTAACTGCCTCAATTTTTCCTATAGTATATATCAAACCTATCTGTTTGTTGATCGTTCGTGTTCACTCTTAAAAACGCGAGTGCAGCTCATTAGCATTTATCTGCCGGTTAGCGTGTCTTTCGCCTCCCTCGCGCTACACTTGCGGATATTACTACTGTTTTTCTAGCGTCGTCTCCTCTTATTTTCTTGCTTTTTCTTGCTCCATTTATATTATTGTTTCACTTCTCGTTCGCTCCGTTTTTAACAAGTTTATCAAACAACAGTGGTAAGTGAATAATCAATCAATCTTGGTGAGTATGGCTTTTCCTTTTGTTGTTGTTTGCACTTCATGCCACATGTACAGTTTATCTCTCTCTGTCTGTGATGAGGGTTTCACATGTGATAAATGCAGGGATATAGTTAGGCTTACAGAGAAGATCCTAGAACTAGAGACACGCATCCAAACTTTAACTGAGGACAGTCAGAATGTGAGGGCTATAGATAC
>JAUCNO010000002.1:3929646-3960052 GCA_032353835.1 Enteromius viviparus | reverse complement strand
ACTTTTAAAAACAAGTACTTCAGTACTTTTACTTAAGTAGACATCTGACTGTAGTACTTATACTTGTACTTGAGTAATACATAGCAAGGGGTATCTGTACTTTTACTCAAGTAATGAATCTGTGTACTCTGTCCGCCTCTGCATGTCCATTAATAATCATCCATGAATAATCTGCTGTAAACTAAGTTGAGAGAAAGAAAAATATGAAATTGTACTTTGCATGCATTTTCACGCACGTTATGACGTATGACGATTACTAGTTAGCTCTACGTCCACCAGAACATTATCATTTATCATTTCCATAAATCATCTAAAGCTTGAAGCTAAAGAATATGAGATCAGCACATTAAATATTTGTAGATTTCTGATAAGGTCTTGTTGGGTAGAGAAATGGACATTTCTCTTCAGCAGCCTGAATCATTGTTTCGTCTTCTTTTACGTTAGCCGAGCTAATAGACTTGTTGTGTCACCACTCGTTTTCCAGTGGAAATATCGAGTGAGAGTGAAACGAGAGGGGAAGAGATTGCTGCTGGAGATGTCAGTTCGCCAGAAGAGGGCATTCGGATGCTGTCTGACAAAGTTATGGTGCGACAGGCGGTTGTGGTTAACCACTCACAATCCTGCTGCATCTCTGTACTGTCGGGAACTGTACAGGAGAGGAGAAACATTCCCGATGGAGTAACACTTCCAAACATTATTCTATGAGCGCAGTAATTTGGACTGCATTGAAATCTTCTAAACATCCTAATTCTCACTGATATTGTAATATCCACGGATTAATCTACGGTACGCATCATCCTTTCGGGAAAGACAGTATTTGCGCAGTATGCTGCGATGGAATATACTGAGGCGGAAGGGGATTGCTGGGATTTCCATAAGTTTGACTTGTGGTAGATAACTTGGATTTGGAATCGCGCGTCTTCCGCTCTGTTTGAGACTTGAGGTATAATTTTAGGACGTAAAATGGATTCTTTCTGTTCAAGTGGATGTTTATGATGAGAATTTTGTTTTGAGGGGAATTGAAAGATATGGTCAGCGGTCAGTCAGAAGAGACTGAAGATTTCCCGCGCCTGCTCTGCGGTGGAGGACTACAGGCTGGCGCTCGTGAAAGAACCGAACCATCTGAAGAGAGCGCGTGTCATGCCGTGTTGGGTCTCAAGCGGTAGAAAGCTGTAAAACCTGTGGCCAGGAGTTGACTGAGACGCGGTGATGGGTAAGTTTGCGTATTCTCACTCGGTCCTAAGTGAACGTGGTAACCACGGTGGATGTTTATGGGTTGATAAATTGGGGAGAAATTCTCTGCAGTTTTATTCATTTTGCAGTGTAATGTGAATTGGCTTCAGACGGTGTGCATGCAGTAAAACTAAGAGACCGAATGTACTCTGATAAAAGCACAAGATGTTCATGCATATTTATGCATGCATTCATTGGATGTTCCCCTTAATTTGCATGCATCGATTTATTGTGCATTTGATAATCACACATTTCTTGCTCCGTGCGTTCACTTCAGCCCACAGTGGTTTGGTTATGGTCAGGCACGGTCAAGTGTATCCGTCTGTTCGTTTATCTGATGGTCGTTTATTCAGTGTTTCATGACCTATAGGCATAGTTTTTATGTTGGAGAGTCTGATAAATAATATCAAGAATTGTTTTGTTTTTTCTTTTACAATAATTTCTAAATGATCATTGTACTACATCACATGTTTTGTATGAGTGTTTTAATATTTAGTCTAATGTATAATTTAAACATATTTAAAAAGACGTATCTATAACAAACTTGATAACAAACGTGTTATGACGTTATATTTAAATCACCCCGATGGTAAAATTCATTGCAATCTGTGGTTTGGTCTATTATAAGGGTTTAGGGCCAATTGCTAAGCAACCTATTTCTCAGTCCAGAATGAATGGTCCTTATCTACAAAGCTGAATGTCCGAACAATATATTAAACAAATATATATGGTGTTGTTAGGTGTTCTTCAATTGTGATCCACTAAATGGTGCCATTCATCCACACACCAGAAAACCAATTAAGTTGAAAAGTGTGAATATTGGTAAAAATATCGGTCAGACTGATTATCGGCCTATCTCTGTTCTTCATCTCTCAGTGACTTAAAGAGCAGATTGATGCCAACTAATTGATTAACACTGGAATGCTAATTGAACCTCATTTTTGGCAGCAAGGCAATTTCTCAGTGTGCCTGTGCATTATTGATAGTGAGATCGCACACAGATAGCTGATAATCTTTTGTAAATATCATACTTGCATGTGCTGTTGGAAAAGATGCAAATTATGTGCATGCATTGTGTTATTTGTGTAAATTTAAAAAAAAAAATGCTTAATGAACTGTTCAGTCTGCATAAGTAGTTTGTTTGAGTTATTTTATCCATCATCAAAGGAAGGCGACACAACAGATTTTGTGCATTGAAAACAATGAGGACAAAATCAATATATATTGGATCCATGTTAACACCGTCTTTAGATCTTAATCTTTTTTATTTTGCATTTGGTAAAGTGTGCATACTCTTTATATTCCTTACATATTTCTCATAATTTCTAGACTCATTATTTAACTAAGCGGTGTGATTAACTGTGAGCCCGCAGACCTTCTCATGGCCACATTAGAGTACTTGATTATAGATGTGCTTTCAATCATTTTACAGGGGCTATTTGACAGATATGTGACCTGCTCTGATTGTTATTTGTTAGCGATGTGCAGCAAGATGGCCTTCCACAGCTCGTAAAATGATGAGGTATGCTTGCTGCTTTGCGGCACTGTAGTGGGAGATTTTGACAGCAAACATAAAATAACCAACCTGGCAAAAATTTTGGAGCATCACTGTGAAGGGTATGTGCAAAGAGGCGAAAAAGTGTAGTTGCATCTAAAATAAGAAAAGTGGCAGTGCAAGTTTGCTACAAATTAATTTTCATTAGACTTTCTTTGGATCATTAACTTTTATCAGCATCATTTCATTAGCAAATGTCATTAAGCTGATACAGTCTGATTGTCTGGTTAGTATGAATGGGAGCCAGTGACGTAATTACTTTATTGTACCGCAGCCTGCTTGTGCATCAGTTGTTGGCAACTGTACACTCATGAATATCAGCACCTTGCTTTGTTTTGATTTTTTTTTATCACAATCAGTGGCTTCCAAAAATTAGCTTGAACCCTGAAACCTGCACACATGCAGAAAAATAAGAAGGCCATTGCAATAAATAAGAAAATATAAATTAAAGTGGCTTTTTTTTTTTTTTTAAACATTGCTCAAACTTTTCTAAAAACAAAACATCTCAGAAACAGATGTTTGTTAAATTTGGCATGATGTGATAAGAAGAGATATGTTATTTGAAATGAAGACATTTCTGATTATCAGCTTTTTCAATCTTATCAGCTGATTGCAAACTAATTGCACAAATAACTAGGAAATGTGTAGTTAAATCTGAGATCTAGCATTTGTTGTTGGAGTGATTTCATCAATTTGTAGGTCTAATGGAAGTAATTTTTTAAAGCCACTGCATATTATAATCACGAACAGGAGGTACATTTATAAAGTTTATGACCATTTAAATGTTTGGTGTCAATTGGGGTACCTTATGATTATTTTCTCCTCTTCAACCTCAGAGAACATCTGGCAGAATTACTGTAACATAGAACTGATTGATCTAAACCATTCTATTCTCTGCATATGGTTTTAAAATGTTGTTTGGGTGGATCTGGAATCATTTAGCTTTCAAGCAAAATGGATGTTTTGATGTTTCATAACCACTTTCGTGAATTCTTATGACAATATTAATGTGTCATAGCCGCATTCTTCATCTCGTACAGAGATAAAATGCCTTAGGAACCTTTTAGAATGTAATTTCTAGCAAGCTTTGTAAACGTTTATGCATAAGGGATAGAACTGAAATCCTTTTACAGCAACCCAGTGTCGGCATGAAGGCCAGAAAAAGGCAGCACAAATGATAAAATCCTATTATTGGAAAATGTCCAGGCTTTGGCCAAGACCTTCACAAAAAGAACATGTGTATTTTACCCAGACCTCTAACCTCTTTGAGCCAATGTTTAGTCAGGAACTCACTGCTGATATAATGCCTCGCTTCCCCCACCTCCCCCATTTATTTTGACAATAACAACACCTACAGTAGGTTTGCCTTTGTGTATTAAGGAAAGATGGACAAAGGCTAGTAGCAGAGTCACTGAGCAGCCAGGCAAATATAACTGATTTGCTTGACTGACAATCATTTAGATTATAATTAGGGACTAATAGGATGGCCGAGGCATATCTCTCAGGACATTTCCTTTCATACTGTAGTGGGCTCAAGTCCAAGCTTATTGGAGGACTGGCTCTGATAGCATGTTTGCCATTGCCAGAGAGAAGAATTAAACAACATGGCATGACTGGATTGATTTACACAGTCACCACTGTTAATTGAGTCCTGTGTGGTATCATATTGCTGTATAAATGTAATATTTCAAGGGTTTGTAATCACAGAACAATTACAATATTTCTTCTCTCATTAGTCGTCTTAATCTCTGCTTTGAAACTGCTCAATAATTAGGGCAGGGTATTGTCAACTACCTCACAATATGATGCACATCATTTTGCACATTTCACGATTCAACACATTGCAATGCATCACAGCGCCCTAATAGGATCATGATTGAATCTGGGCCAAAAAAGTGAGAGAGATACTCTGTCAGGGAGAGTGCATATGTGTTTCAAACTCACTTGCAGTTTAATTTACTTTTGCCCACTATTGTGACTAATGCTGTACAGTATGTACACATTAAATACAAGTTTAATTAAATAAATCCCCTTAAGTAGCATTATTTAGGCACTACCCTATTAATTTGTGTATTTGTGTAATCAGGAAGTAAGTACTATCTTGACCATGTTTTTTTTTTTTTTCATTTTAGGCTTTGCCATGAGGCACCGCTGGTTCATGGTGCCACTGCTAATGCAGGCATGGCTGTCTGCCACCCCTTGCTTTGGTGACCGTCCTTGCCCTCGGAGCTGTCGATGCGATGGCAAAATTGTATACTGTGAGTCTAGCGCATTCCGTGATGTTCCCAAGAACCTCTCAGGCGGCTGTCAAGGCCTGTCCCTGCGGTATAACAGCTTAGCAAGCCTGAAGGCTGGCCAATTTGTTGGCCTCAACCAGCTCATTTGGCTGTACCTGGACCACAACTACATTGCTAATGTGGATGCACGTGCTTTTCAAGGGATACGGAGGCTCAAAGAGCTAATATTGAGCTCCAACAAGATCACACTGCTACATAACACCACATTTCACCTGGTACCAAATCTGAGGAACCTGGACCTTTCTTACAACAAGCTACAAGCTCTACAACCAGGGCAGTTCCAGGGACTGCGCAAGCTACTCAGCTTGCACATGCGCTCCAACTCCCTTAAGAATCTTCCCTCTCGCCTTTTTCAAGACTGCCGTAATCTTGAATTCCTTGACCTTGGCTACAACCGACTGCGCAGCATTACTCGCAATTCAATGTCCGGCCTGATGAAGCTAACTGAGCTGCATATTGAGCATAACCAGTTCTCCAAAATCAACTTTTTCAACTTTCCGCGCTTCTATAACTTGCGTGCTCTTTACCTACAGTGGAACCGCATTAGGACCATGAGTGAAGGCCTTACATGGACATGGACATCGTTGCAGAAGCTAGACCTTTCAGGAAATGACCTTCAGGAGATCGATGCAGAGGTGTACCGGGCAATGCCAAATCTGCAGACGCTTAATCTGGATTCAAACAAGCTTGTTAATGTGTCTCAAGAAGCTGTGGATGCCTGGACCTCTCTGACAACAATTAGTCTGGCAGGCAACATGTGGGACTGTGGAGCGGTGGTGTGCCCACTGGTGGCTTGGCTGAGAACCTTCCGTGGAAACAAAGAAATTAATATGATTTGCGCATCACCCAAAGAAGTCCAAGGGGAGAAGGTTATGGATGCTGTTGACGCCAATGGGGTTTGTAGGGTTGCCCCTGCTATAGCGTCAACTGTGATTGTTCCATCTACCCCTTTTGTCGCCTTTGCCCAGACCCCGGCCAGCTCTTTCATCCCTACTCTAAAATCTGGAGACAGCAGAAGGGGCCATGGGACATCCTTGGAAGGTACCACCTCTTCTGCACCTTCTCAGCCTGCTGTCCCACCACCTGAGCAAGACTTTGAACCTGTATCATTCCACAAGATAGTGGCAGGAAGTGTTGCCCTCTTCCTGTCGGTTGCCATGATCCTCCTCGTAATTTATGTGTCATGGAAGCGCTATCCAAGCAGTGTTAAGCAGCTACAGGAAAACTCTGCTGCTGCTCGCAAACGTCGGAAAAAGTCACGGGAGACAGAGCGCACACTCAGCACACCATTGCAGGAGTACTATGTGGACTACAAGCCTAATAACACAGAGGGCACGGATGTGCTGGTCAATGGTACTGGGCCATGCACCTACACCATCTCTGGCTCCAGAGAATGTGAGGTAAGACTCCACAAAGCTCCATTGGATTTGGTGTATAACTACATACATTTTATATTGCGTTTAAGAAGGTCTTTCACTTCTTATGCTGATTTGATTTTGCTGATTTTTTTGGAGATTGTAAATGTCAGATAAAACTATGTGTGGGAGGGATATGTTTTTGGCAGAGATATTTTAGGATAGACATGTTTTTGGCACATGTTGTGGTTTGTTTAACCTTGGATGAGTTGGTAATTTACAATTGCATATTGATTTGTTAGTACGTATTTGATAAGTTCTGTTAATCCAGTTGACTTCTTGTCTTTTAGGAACAGTTGTATTTTGGGTTGTGGTGGGACATTGCATTTTTACACTTATTCATCTGCCTGCAATACTTCCTTTTACCTGTGAGGCAATCTACTTGAAGGTGACAGGATAGTTCTTAATATGCTCTGGGATAAAAATAATAAGCAAGAGCCTGCATGAAACAGAGATTTGTGATTCTTTGAAATTTTTTTATACAGTAATCACAGGATAACAAACGTCCTCAATAAGCAATTATTTGTTTGTCCTCATTACATATGTACGCTCAGTGACTCCCAAGTCGGTAATGAAATGGTTTTGTCTATGGGGAACTTCAAACATATCCCATAAATGAAAAAACCTCCTAACCATCCTTCTAATCCTGCCTGCTATAAACTCATTGGTTCTTTCAACACTGTTTGATCCTTACTCATAGTTCGTGTGAAACAACGCAAAGCGTAGTGTGAAACACAATGGTTCTCTCTATTTTCTCTCTCCTTTTCCTCGTCATCTTCCTGGGGCTATGAGAATATCTTTAATGACACCCCCACTTAATCTTCCACTTCTTCCTTGTGTATCGCTTCATACCTTTTTTCAGCCTCTTTGCTTCACACTCAACCATCCCTCTTGAATCATCTTTCCCTCATTTTAGATCATCCTCTTTTACACTTCATCACAATCTGCAGTTCCAATTTACAAAATACTCTTTTTGTCAGTGTGCCACTCAGGACTCTGCTGACATTGTGTCTTAAAAGCTAGGGTCAATTACCACTTTTTAAGAAGCCGGTTTTATGTGTGGTTTGTTTACATTGCCGTATTTACATATTTTCATGCTTTTCCCAAGGGACAGGTGCTACCTTTACTGCTTCAGGCTAAGAAACCTGTCAGTGGTGGAGTAAGGTGTCATTAGAGGCAGACACCGCCTCTGGCAGGGCCATAATAGGGCGTATATGCTGGCTGCTAGCAAGACAGGGCTGAGTGAAACAAGAAAGACAGGAAGATATGCTAGACAGGTAAACAGGTATGCCAAATCAGGTCACAGGAAGAGAAGACTATAAAGGTGGGTGAGAACACAAAGGCACACACAGAATGACATCCTGACAACAATGCTGACCTCTGCACATGGGTCCCTGGCCCTTCTCTGATCTGCCACCTCAAAGCATATTTTGAGAGATCAGAGGTGCAGATCAGTGTCTAGCAGATTGGCATGTTTTTCTCTTGTGACTTCCCAAGTCAAGGAAGAAACTTTTTTCATTATTACTTGCAAGTCCCTAAGTCTCTGCACAAAACGTGTCCCTTTTTGCCATTGTGATATGTCTTGACAGCATGAAAGAACAACTAAAAAATAAACTAGTTTGTCTTACAGTGTGCTTGACCAAAGGGTCAAGGTTCAGTTTGTTAGCATGACCTTATTAGCCCATGCTAGCAGATACGGTAACTTGACCGTAATCCAAGATAATACCTGGCTAACTATTGCCTAAAGTTTAGGGTCAACCTGTCAAATCCATAATTATCTAACGTCCTCACATGGAGTGCACTTGCTTGACCTGTTTCCATAATGTTTTCCATTAATAGTCTTTAATTCTGAATTGTTTGCCTCCTTTTTTCCCCTGCCGTCCTCTATACCACAGCATTGCTGCATCAACACTAATGTGGTTTGGCTTCCCTCCCGTGCAGCAAAGCGCACGTCACCCATGATTGATGAGTTCTATTCTCTCTCCTGCGATTTGGTATTCCACACGCGCACCTGATTTACGGGCTTTTCACATCAAGCCAAAAGACTAGATTCAAACACACAGTTCAGATTGCTCCTGTCTTGAAAACCAGTGTTCTCCTCATGCCTTACATCGCTTCTGTTGCGAATCACAAATGGCATAAAGGTGCGGAAGAGACTGCTAAGAGGGATTGTCCTCTGACCTCACCTTGAAAGCGGTTCTCTGTTAAACTGACATACGATTTGGCAATCTTTCATCATAAAATATAATGCCAAGATCTAATGTCTTCTTCGATCGATTTAGATCAACCGAGGGTCTTTATCGTCACAACTCATAAAGGCTCAACTGCGGATGAAGCGCACACTCAATCCGTTTATTTAGGTAATGAACTTTATTTTACTGAGCAGTCATCATGCTGTAGCAGACTAGAACTGTACAGCTGGTTTCTTTGATTTTGATGTCTTGATTTATTCATTTTGAATAATAAAACAAACATGATTGTACTAAAAAAAACATACATGCAGCTTAATATTCAACCTTTACAATAGTTTTCCATTTCTAATATTTATAATTGTAGTTGTTGGGAGGTGTCACAAAACCCATCAGTTATCTTTACATTGCAGCATATACCTCATTACATGTTCTCATAAAACATAAAATACTCACATAAGCGAAGGAACGAGGGCATCACTCTGCCAGGCCCATTGGGGCTATCGTGTGTGTATATGTGTTAGTCACGGAGGCTCTGAAATCAAGCGTGTTTTTGAAGGCACCTCATTCAATATTAATTTTTTTTAGTTGTGAGCAATTAGGCCAGTACCATCACATTTTGCCGTATTGTACATTATGTTGCTGTCACATTTGCATTAAAAGCTTAACCTGTCAGGCTGTGATGTGTTTCGTGGATTTAAAATTGCTCTAATTGCTTTTGTAGAAAGAAAAAAAAGAACAAGAACTTTGCTTCATGTAACAGTGAAAGCCCTACAACAAGGGCATTAATCATCATTAGACTCAACAATTTGTAGTTAACAAATTGGTGTTGAACAGTACCTTTGACCCCAGCAAATAATGAAAATGGACTACTCCCCCCACCCCTCCCCCCCCAGCCCCAACCAGACAAAAGTGACTGCTGGAGATTAACGTTTGGACCACAAATCTGGTTACGAGTTCATGGGCTCATGAATTAAAAACTGGACTAAAATAGAAAAGGTAGGTTGAAGTACTTAAGTATGCTTAAGTATGTGTGCATTTCTCCTACTTATGATATGCTGATCAAAAAGCTTACTTTTTTCAATAAACGGTGTCAAGAATAAAAACAGCTCAGCATTAAATATTGGAAATGTTTGATTTAAGGGGGGGCATACCGTTGCCCTAAGCTTTAATTTTTCTATTCTGTTTATCTGCATATTTTTATTTGAAATTGCCACTGAACCACTTCTTTCTTTTTTTCTAAGAAGATTTCTCTGTATGTTTCTAGATGTGCCCTTCTTATTTCAGTTGATAGCATACATCCTGAAATACAATCAGGAGTATTAATTGCATCTCTAGCACATTTTGCTTTGTCTAGAGGACAGTTTAAATATAAAGTGACACAACTTACCCCTCTCTCTCCTACTGCACACGAACATAACAAATTGAGTCTAGCAGAATAAGGCAAGAATCTTCTTTGATAGTAAAAGAAGTTAGAGATGGGACGAGAACGAATCTGGAAGAACTGATCCATCTCACTGTGACCTGAAAGTCACAGCTCATTTAATTTAGCACCAATCATGCTTTTTAATGTCTGCAGAGTACATTATAATTTATTGGGATTATCATAAACTTTAGCCTGCAGCCTGGCACAAGGGCATTCCAGCCTCCCCTTGCAGTACGTCTTTCTGATAAACGGGTAACCGTGCTTGTTCCTCAATGCTTCTGATTTTTGCCCCAGCATTTTCCAGTTGGCAAAGCTTTGGCACCTGATACATATTTATGCCCATCAGTGCCTGTCCGTTTTGGCCAAGGATCCTGCATAGTGAGCAGGGCTGAAGGGTCCTCGTCGTTTGCTTCATTGAGCAGGAAGGAGGAGCAGAACCAATAAGGGCTCTCGCTGCAAAAGTGGCCCCTCATGAAAACAGTGCCATTGAGAAGCGAGTGTGTTTTTTTGGGTGGGGGATTTTGAGAATGTGAGAGAGGGTTGTTTTGTGTCCCAGATGCCCTCTTGTAACTCAGTGTTATGAAAAACAGAGTTGGAGTGATTTAGTTCTTAATTGGATTGTATGGGGGCTGGTCCAAGTCGTCTGTTTAAAGCATAGATGTTGTTTGGAGGCTTTTGTAAATGACAGTCTAGTGGAGTGCAAGCACCCTTGGCTGAAAAGTGACAGTAATTCAATGGTTCGTTCACATTTGAACTCCCACAAATCTCTTCAGCATGCTTTGCTGGATTTGTGATATGAGCAAACATCACGTATTCCACTGGTACATAGTTAATGTCAGCAGTTCAGGATAAATGTCTTCTGTATTTAATTGGCTTTGTACTGTACCCTGTACAACAAAGTTTAATCACAAGAAAGAAAATACGTTTTTTAATTATTGCAGCTTGAATAACTTTTGTCATGGTTTGAGACATTTCATAGATTGGTGGTTTTATGTCTACAGTATATTGGTAAATTCCAGTAAGTTAAAAATGTAAGTGGAATTAATATAAGTGTCTGTTTATTGTTTTTTTATTTGAATTAATATACAGTATCAATCAATATAGATATTAGATTATATTTGCTCATTTCCTAAATATCTGCATTTGCGCTAAATCTTTGAACATCCATTTTCCATATTTAACTGAGCTGACTGGTTTTTAGTTTTTAGTGTCTTTTTTCATATTTAATAGATTTTCAAACTGAATATTTTTATCAGTTAAATAATAATTATCAGCTTGCCAGAATCAGTCAGAATTTTAATATCTGTGCATCTCTAACCTTATTAATTCCATTTTTAATTTGTTAGATGCTATTGGGTAGGAATCGCCAACTACCTCATGGAGCGATACACAAAACCTGCTGCCTCAGGCTATAATTTTCCGCTTGGCATCAAGTTTTTTTTAATTACGTTGTGGATACTTTGTGGTATAAGCGATATAGCATGTTTAACACATTTCTCCCATCACATACTATATACAGTAGCATCATTGCACCGAGCCTTACCTTGTATTTGCCTACACAGCTAACAAAGTTACGTTCCCACTGGAAATTACAGACTCATGTACATTCCAAAGATTGGAGCCTTAAAACCTGTCCAACAACAATGCGGCGTGTTTTATGAGGGGATGGAGGGTGGCACTGGCAGGAAACACAGTGGGGGAATGAGAGGCAGGCAGACTGAAAGCCTAATTAATCCGGCCTTCCTTAATTAGCCTCTGTCCCCTCCATTATGTGCTTTCCAATGCGTTCGCTCCGTTTCTCTCTCTCTTGCTCTCTATCTCAGCGTTTTTACTGTGTCCTTTCTCCCTCTCTTTATTTGCTGCTCTTTCTCTTTTCATCTTTTTCACAGCCTCTATTTGTTCTGTTTCTCTTTCGTTCCCTTTTCTTGTGTTCGTCTCTCTATCTTCCTGTCTCTCTCTTTCTCTCCCTTCGCCTTGCGAGGACATCGGCAATATGCTTCGGTGTGATAAACAAGCTCTCTCCGTCGCAGAGGGCAGCAAAGGCGACGGCGTAGGTGTCTAAGCCTGCGTGGTGTGTGTCTGACGGATGGAGAGAGAGAGACAAAAGCACAGCTGTGGACTGATATCGAGGGCTTGTTTTCCTGACCGGGCATTGTTTGTAAGGCGCTCGGAGACGGCGGAATGGGAGAGCTGGTCATTGTGTTCTGTGTCTGGCCCTCGGCCCTGGGCTGGAGCCCTCCCGTGTGCTCATGTCGATTAGGATCATGTCATGGCTTGAGCAGGCATTTGGCCCAGTAGGCAAACATGAGGCTCTCACCTCTCGAGTACATGGTGCATGGTGGGCTAGAGCATGTTTCTTCTTCGGAAGCTCAGTTTTAGCAGAAGAATTCCGCTGATTATGATTATAGTGCAGCGACGCAAGGGTAGAATTAGCAGAACCTCAAATGTCAAGCGCATACGTAAGTAAAGAAAGGGTGTTGTCAGCTTAAACGGCTGTTTATTCCTTTTTCAGGAAGAGTTCATTGTGCTTGAATGGATACATTCACCCAAAAGTTAAAACCTTGTCATCTTTTACTGGCCTTTATTTCATTCCAAACCGGTATGACTTTCCTTATTTTGAGGAGCAATCAATTGGACCTCCTTTAAAACCTACCGGCTGTGGGAGAATAAAAAAATTATTTTGAACAGACGATGATAATTAAATGAAGCAGAACCCATCTACTTTCCTGCCAATGGCCCACTGTATGATTAATATCTTTAGCAGCTTTCTTTATTTCCCCCTTTTTTTTTAAGAAGGTCTATTTGCGTATCAAGGTCATCTCACCTCTCTCACGACCAGGGCGGTCGCCACATTTCTCTTCGGTTCTTTTATCATGACCCGTTCTTTTTAATCTTTGGTGAGGGCAGATTCAGGAAGGTTGAGGAAATGAAACAAGAACGATAGAGAGAGGTGACCTGGGAAATGACCTTTAAAGTTGTGTCTCAGAAATTCATACTCCAGCGGTTATACATGTTTTTGACGGACAGCTTGGCAAGTAGATATATTTGCTAGAAGTCTGTTTTTACAAGAACTTCATCCTATGTTGGATATTGGCAATGCTCATAACTAACAAGTCGATTTTTAATTCTACCTGTATGACATAACAGGTGTAGTTTATTGTGCAATCAGAAATTCCAGGAAAAAAAACGGTTATTTTAATGTGTTATCTTTATTTTGAACACACTGGTTTGTAGTGCACACAGTTTTACTGCACGTTGTTATTTTCCTCGTTATTTCCCTATAGCGTCCAGCGAACCAGAAACCTCACCCATAGGCTTACTTTTGCATTGAGGAAAAGGTGGATATGTCTATATCAGGGGTGTCAAACTTAATTCCTGGAGGGCCGGAGCCCTGCAGAGTTTAGATGCAACCCTAATTAAACACACCTGATCCAACTAATCAAGTCCTTCAGGCGTAATTGAAAACGGCATAGTATGTGTGATGGAGCGGTATTGGAACTAAACTCAGCAGGGCTCCGGGCCTCCAGTAACTGAGTTAAAAACCCCTGGTCTATATACTCCATTATCCAATATTCCATACGTTCCATAAGCTTCTATCAGTACAAACTAATCAGCTATAATGATAAATTGTTCACCTCTAGATTTTACCAGGTATTATGACAACTACAATTATAATTAGCCTTCATGGTACATCTTGTGAATTTTACATATCTTAGTAAAGATTATCGCAAGAGAGCAAGCTCATGAGAAACGCTTATTCTGAGCAAATCCAGGGTGGCTCGTGTCAAGAGAAGTGCTCAGAGAGCAATCTCAATGGCAATGAGGTCGAAAAACATTGTCCCTGGACAGAGTGGGAGGATGACATGTCTAACCCATCACTGGAAGTGTTGTTCGGCGGCCATATAATCCTTCATGCATCATTTCAATGTCTGCGATGTCTTGTCTGCCGCCAAGGCCTGTTGGGAGCATGCACTTAACTGAGCCCTGGGACTAAAGCCTGCCTCCTGTCAGAATGGTGAGATAACCAAGTGTGGTTTTGCAGGTAATGACTATTCCCTGTGACTGGGGCTCAGTGTCTTGAAGGTCTCACGGGTCTCATTGTGAACTATTCAAAGTATAGTGCCAAGCTGATGTACAATTTCGCTGGCACTTGCAATTCTTTGGCCCCAGATGCAATTTTGAATTTTATTTTCATTAGCTGTAGCTCTCTAAACCATCGTTACCTTCAGAAGGTCTGGCATTTAACATCTTCATTATATTTAGGGTTATGTCACTAAATATTAAACTTCAGTCAGTTTATTACCAAATAAAATTAGGTTAATTAATCAATGGTATTTCAGGTGTAATTCATACATTATTTTGAACTGTTCTCACTTCAACTGAACAA
Source organism: Enteromius viviparus (assembly GCA_032353835.1). NCBI lineage: Eukaryota > Metazoa > Chordata > Actinopteri > Cypriniformes > Cyprinidae > Enteromius > Enteromius viviparus. The sequence continues at coordinate 3,945,550 of JAUCNO010000002.1, read as the reverse complement.
AGGCTGTGTTTAAAACACACGTCACACGAGATGTATTGAAACTAAATTGCGTTTGTGTTTTTTGTGTGTTTCTAACCAACCTTTTCCACTTTTGATATTATTTTCTTGCAAGAAATTAGCATTGCCCAATTTAATATTTGTTCACAGTGATCATCGAAGCTCTCTCTGATTTGTTGTAGATCGTTAAACCATTACGCCTCTCTCAGAAGTCTGTCCAAAATCTTTTGTAAAGTTCCTTCATAGGACAGGGGCATGAAGTCAGCTGCCTAAGCTTTCAGATGCAACTTTTTCACTGAACTGTTTTTGCTTTTGGGCGCAACCTGTGTGCCGAAACATAAATTCATCTATATTGCAGCACACCTGAAGCTTATAGTTGTTAAGTGCCTTGCTCAAGGGTATCACAGCAGTCATCAACCGAGGAACGATGCACTTACCATTGAGCCTCTCTAGAACCCCCTTTAGGGTTTTCATGCAAAATGTACTAGGTAATTATTTTTGCTGCACCTCTGAAAGCAGAGAATCTTCAGATGTGAATTTTTAGATCGTGGTGATCCAAACTGGCTCTGGCTCTTTTTCTAGTGAAGTGGCTGGCGCTCTACAGATGGCCTATTTTTTAAAGTGGGCCTCCTTAATACCTCCATCGAGGGGCTGCAAAGTGGTAAACACTCCTTTCAACACTGGCGCCTACGGCCGTCCCAAATGAAATGATCCACTTATGATTTACTTTGCCTATGCCCCTTGCATCCTCAAGAGCCCCCTACTCTTTCCATCTGTTATTCTAACACACCCATCCTCTATCATCGAGGTACCCCTAGCTAGCTAACTCTCACAATCTCTGTTTTCTCATGGGGCCTACGCATACAAGATGCTTCCTGTTTGATTTTTATATTGCATTCCTTCGCACATAATCACTGTTGTTTGCGCTCTTGCTGTACCGTGTTTTCAAACAAGACCCGTGCTGAGGTGTTTTCTTGTTGAATAGGTAAGCTTTGTTTTAGTTTGAAGTGAGGGTACTATCACCTCCTACTGCATTGCGTGATTCAAGCACCAGTTTTTGGATATGCCTCTTTAGCATAGCACCCTTCGGGCTATCTCTGGCTGTGTCAGATAAGTCAGATGCTACCCAAACCACCCACTACTCTGCCTTGCTCTCAGAGTGAGATGATATTTTTTGAGAGGAGGAAAAAAGAGGTAACAAGGGCATGCGCTTATCTAAAATTCTTGATGCACTTTTTGTGAGGGAGTCATTTTTCGCAGGCTTTATGTCTTGTGTATGCTTGCATTTTGCATCTGAAACAAAGCCTTTGAACATCAAGAGAGATATGCAAGTTAATGGTCACATTTTTTTGTTTGTGTGTGTGTTATTTAGAGCAGAGTTTTTAAAGTTGGTCTGCAAAGAGAGCACTGAATGGGAATCTGAGAGAAGGAGAATATGTGAAAGGTTTGTCAAGTTATCTTTATTGTGGGTAGAAAAAAAGGGTGTGCTGTCAACTTTAATGTCTGCATTTCTTGAATTAGTTTTGGCTTTAATACAACTCTACAAATTTTAGGGGGAAAAGGATTTGGAGAATATCTAATGCCAGTTAATATAGCATTCAAACTAGGAGCTGTGTAAGATTAGATGAAACAGTATGTACTGTAGTCAACTAGATAGTAAAGATTAATTAGAGCAATTAATAGATGAAACGAACACATTGTAATGTAGGCCGAATAGCGTGGAAACAATAGCGTGGGTTCTGGTTGCCATGGCAACACAAAAACAAAATTTTGTCCAGCCACCTTTCCTTCTTTCAGCCTATTAATTTTGTATCATATTTGCTTAGTGTCCTGTGTGACTCATTCTGTGTACATCTTTGTGTTTTCCTTTGTTTCATTTACAATTCAGATGCACTTTATCTGCCTGAAATTAAGTGGCAGCAATCGATGGCTTGGCAACCTTTCTGACATCAAATATCTCGGCGAGAATCAAGTCATAATCAGCACTGCACATACCTATGTCAAAAAGTCAGTTAAAGACATCCCCGAGTTTTTTCTCTGGCAACCTTTTTCTCTTACTAATATAAAATATGTAAAATAAGTAAAAATATGTAAAAGTGCTTTCTCATCACAGTCTCTTGAGCTTCTGGCTAAAGTGTGCCTCAGGCTTGTTTTATTTTTTACCAAATAAAACAATGCCTTTTATGCAGTGCAAGTTATGACCCAAGTTAAAGATGCATGCCTGTTTATCACATATTGGCCACGGTATTAAATAGTTTAGCACCATCTAGCCCTGAGATCAGCCACACAGCACCTGCTTGCAGATGAAGGAAATATGTAGCTCTGTCATACAAGAATCTGTTTGGTGAACATTCCAGCCTGTACCATCCTCTCCCGCTTTAGATCTGAAGGTTCTCCGCTCCGTTCATCTGTTTCTCGCAATCTGTATAATAAAAGCCAGGCTGCCTATGCTGGTGAGTCACGCAATACATCAATTGCCACGACTAACCACTTGTTTGACCTGCAACTCTTTTTAAGAGTGACTCACTCACACATGAAAAATGAATGATGTGCTGATATCTGTTATTATTTATAGGTGGATATCGGTGTGGCTGAAGGTTACAGTGGCACTGCCCAACATCTCATCCAAAGTTTCGGGAACCCTGACCTCTCAGAGTTCTTTTTTTCTTTTTTCCCATATTGCAGATACTTCTCATACAATGCTTTCCAACAACAAGAGTCATTAATGACAGTGTGTGAGTGAACATAAAGCATGGAGTTCAAAATATTTATCCGTGAGAAATAATTGACTCTTTTTGAACTATGGAGCAGAGATGTTCTCATACACTTCAAGATGTTCTCATAGACTTCAAGATTGCAAACAAATATGTTTACTTAAACATAATGTGGAAAAAATGTCCATGGTTACAAAAAAGTTAATTAATTAATTAGATTTAATTAAATAACAATAAATAGTGCTTGGACAGCATTAGTTAATGCTGGTTCATTTTATTGTATTTTTAACATTTGAAGTTTATTTGTACAAGAATTAATGAACAGTTATACATATATAAATCATAATTATATAAGATGTCCTTCGTTGGTTAGTTCATGATACTTTAACATTAATTTTACAGTTGATTTTTAAAAAAAGAATGAGGTGTGGGAAAACCTGGAGTGGATATGAATGGTTACAGAATTCTTTAATAGGTAAGGGGGAATTGCTTTTGGTCCAATCCAAATCGCACAGTGCTTTGTACTTCTAAATATAGGAAACTCAGAGAAGCTGTCTGTATTAGGTTTTATTTATGGGTCCACAACTAGAAAAACTAAATAATTTGCATTTGTGTGAAAATTAGAAAAGAGTTCCTTGAATTCTGTCGCAGGTAGTACATTGGACGCTTTTATTGATTTCCCCATCATTGCTGGCATTTGAGTGCCGTCAAAGTCCTCCCCAGTCTCCTTCAATTAGCTTTCTGCCTAGGAGCTCTGTCAATCCCCATCTGCTCCTGCGCCTATCAGTGGCTCCCATCCACTGAGCAAGAGAGAGATAGAGACAAGCCCTGTATTTGGAGCCTTTTTGCAGGATAACAAATAAGGCTGAGACAGTGGAATGTCCAAACACTTTATGTCACATACAAGAGCATTCATAGCCAGAAACACAAGACATTTTGAGACAATTGGTATACAGTTTGGTCTTTGGACCTTGAATATCAAACAGCCCACTTCAAAATACCCTGCTGTTTCTCATTGCCCTGGAGGTAACTGGTTCCGGATAAGTTGCGTTAGAAATCAGAGTTGGAAATTGACCTAGCTGCTCAGTCCCATGAGGGCTTGGCATCTCCAGCCGGCAGGACCATATGGGCAGTCAGAGAGACATGATGGCTCCAATTTCCATTTCAGACTATTTTTTCCCCCTGCTCCAGACTAGATTTAGGGTGGAGCTTTTCAGCATTGCCTGGCTTTTGAATTATCAGTAGTTAGAGTTCCACTAATGGCTGGACAGTTTAAAAAAGCTTATGCTTTTTCCCTATTGAAAACATGGAGACACATAGGAAAGACACAATGAGTCTGGATCAGAAGACGATGTTGACTTTGTGGCCCTGTTTAAATGTTTTTGCAAGACTGCGCATTTGTATTCTAGACTTTGGCTTAGTCTTGATGGGTGGTGTAATTACCAAGCAGTGGGTGAGCAACGAAATTGGCGACATTGAGATGACATGCTGAGATGTGCCAAAGAAGTGGGCGAAGAAGTGCATTATGCCACAGATAACTTTACTCCCATAGCTTTATCCTTGTGTGCACTACTTCCTGTAGTCACCACATACGGATTTCACAACTGTGTAAATCCACAAATATTGTAAAATTCCAGAATCTGACAGACTCTTCCTTAGTTTTATTATATACCCACAGACTTATTTGATCGAAAGGCTGCAGTGTCTAGACACATATGCAGTTATGGGATCAGCAGGTGCTTCCCTTGTGTGTTTGCTAATGCACTGTAGGTGATTCGGAGGAGTCCTGAAATGGCCCAGCAGTATCCTTTATGATGGTCCAGACGTTCATGGCTGGTCGTAGGAAGCTAATTCACAACAGGGATGAGAAATAATGAGCCGCTGAATAGTGGGAAGGCAAAGAAATAAAGCGCCAGCAGCTAGCATGGAGCAAGGTCAAATCTGACAAGAGGAACCCTTTGGAGAGGTTAAGAGTTTGGGGATATTCTCCATTGTTGCATAGCCTCATTGTGGTATCGACCCTCGAGGGGAGGGGTGCTACATCATTTTTGTTAAAGGAAATGTCAATATTAGCAACAGCGTTTGCAATGTTAACAACAGCAGCTCACTGGAAAAGAGAGACCAATCAGGAAGCATGTCAGAGTGACTCATCGAGCAGATGTAATGACCGCTGATTCCCATTACGAAGATGTGAGGTGAGTTGAAGACCCTGGGCACCAGGTTCTGTAGAGGTGTACTCTTCCTTCTTGACAGACTGAAATTTGATGTTTGTCTAACGAGCCTCCTGATAAATCTCCTTTCCTATATTCCCCCACTCTTTATTCTCACGCCTTCTCTGAGTTATAAATACATTTCTACTGCATTAATGTCCTTGTCAAAATAAAGCAGTCTTCAACAAATGCACCATGGAGCACCAAATCATAGTGGAAATTACTTAATTGATGGGGCAACCTTCGTAATTTCATTTGCCAGTCTTTACCTAAGGAATATATTAAAGTTTCAATGAGTCAAATGGCGTGTGGCAGTCTTTACCTGAGGAGTCCGTGTAGGTTAATAAGAGTCAAATGAGAAGGTTTTTGCTTGAAAATCCACCTGAGATTTTTGGAGCTATGTCTTTCATCCCCAAATATGATTTTGCAATGTCTAGCCTTCTAATTAACACTAATACTTTTAGCAGGAATTTCCTGCCATGGTTTGATCAGTTTACCTCAACTATTTTTTTCAGTGTTTTTTTTTTTTTTTTCACAATGCAATCCTATTTCATCCCATCACCTGCTGCAGTGCCTGGAGGGGTTAGCCTCAACTCTCCTGCTCAAACTGAGCGATTATTTTTCAGCTCATTTGGTTTGACTAGAGGGGGGAGAAGACTCAAAGCCTCTCTTGTTGAAGAAGGGTGCTTAGAAATATGGAGAAGAGATATGAGGCTTGGGGTATTGGCTCTCCTGGTACAGTACCTGTTTAGATTCACAGCAACGTCTCCCTTCAGCTAAGCTTTACGAAGCCCTGCTATTTTCCTATAATTGTCCTTTGGATATACTATGTTTTGTTTGGGAAAAATTGGCTCATTTTTATTTGTTAATGAACCTTTTTGATAGAAGGGTGAAAGCATCAATTCATTAAGAAGATTAGTGAACAATGCTTTGTTTGCTAGGATTCATTCTCTTTTGTTGTTATTGGACTTGTGTGGAATGAATTTTCTGACAGTTAAGTCAATAGAGGCTTTATGCCGATAAAGACAGTATATGCAGGCACATAGACATTTTTTTTCTTCTTTTTTTCAACTTTTTTTTAGCATTTTTGTTGAAAAAAAATGTTAAAAAGTAGAGGACATTTTTTTTCTACTCAAGGATTTAGTGTCAGTGGTTAACAACATTTTCTATTTTTCGTTTGAAATAGTGTATGATTTTCTTAGACCTTTCTGCATTCACTTTAAATCTTGAAAGCTCCAGTTTTTACTCTTAAGTACATAGAAGAGACTGACCATGTAATTTCAAATTTAAAGTGTATTTCTGTCTTCAGTGGAATAACCACATTTTTGAAAGGTCAACTAATAGTAATAGTATAAGAAATACTGTCCTTTGCAAAGTTGAACCTTCCGCTGTCCTCAGCTTGTTTAGAGGGAATGGGCTTTTGGTGTCCTTTATGGTGCATCAAGTGTGTGATGGGGCAGCTCGCCACATGTCACCAGGGAATCTCACATAACTCATCTCAGTGGGAGATGGACATTCGGTACAGTTTGGGCGGTAACATCAAAAGCAGGAGCCCAGAAAATGGGTGAAACAGAGGAGAACTGAGTGTGACTCTGGCTTATTTCATGATTTCATATCACAGAGCTGTAGAACAGCTCGGTCCAGCCACATGAAGCTTCTCCTTTCATTCTAAACTGGTCATGCTGGCATGGGCCCAGCAGGAGCTTTACAGGCTTTAGGGGCTCGGCTGCCAGCTCTGTGATTGACAGGCATCAGTACTGATGTATGTGACGGGCAGCCCCTTGACAGCGCCTGTAGATATCTCAGCGCAGGAGGCTAATTAACTGTCCTCCGATAAATCATTGAATGTGGCAACTAGCCTGGGGTTAGGAGGAGAGTTTCTAGCGATTGGTTAGTGTTAACATTTGTCGTATATCTTGCCTTTTGAAATCAAATGTAAATGACAATTATTGCTGTTAGGTGCTCGATCAAGCAGAAATGCCTCCATGGCCTAAAATTTACATCCCACTGTGGTTATTTCAGCTGTAACACTCAGGGATTAACTGTTCACACTTGTTTTTGCTGGGTGGTCACTGTTGCTAATGTGTCTGGATATGTGACTGCATCATCACAACCTTGGGCTTCCCAATTTTTCTTTGCTTTCAAAAACACTAGCACTCAACATGCGCTTAGTTACATTGGTATGTGAACTAAAACATTTTATGTGGCTAAATTATTAAACATGTAGACATGTTTACCTGCAGGGAGACTACTACTTTGAGGGATCTCTATTGAAAAGAGGCTGGAAATCTAGAAACACACCAAATTATCACTTTCCTTTCTCTGCCCAATGAAACAGGTTTCTTATGTTAGGGTTGTAATCAAAGGACTGGTGTGCCAATAGTGGATCTAACATGTTATTTTAAGGAGGGTAGAATTTTATTTTATTAGAGACATCAGTTAGAGGAGAATCCAAATAGGTATGTATGTAGTCTATATACTCATATATTCTGCTCAATCTGTTGGCACGCATGAGCATTCAAGAGTCATCTAAACTGGAACCATAGCACCTGCTATACTGTTACACTCTATTGGTTAGTATAGTGCAACATTTGTTGCCATCCCTTATTCAAGAGGAAGCCTGAGGGATCTATCCCACATCGCATGGCAAGAAAATAAGGTTAAAGGTTAATACATAAATAAGTGCATATATAAATAAATAAAGGGTCTTGAGATTTAGAGATGGCCACTGATATTGCGACTTAATGAAGGGTTTGCAGCATTTCTCTGGAGCCATAGCCCAAGCCTCGCAATTGACAAGCTGTCCACATCCGAGTGTAATTTAAGACCTTCCCCAAGAGAACCCAACAGAGTTAGGACATGCCCCTCCCTTTCATTCTTCCTTATTTCCCCATTTTTTCATGCAAGGACCTTAGGCAAATTCTTTCAATCTGTTTTCCAGAAGTTAGAGAGTCTAGCCCATTACTTATTCTGATTTGTAAGACAGCATCTTAACTGAAACAGAACCCCAAACGTGGCTGGTTCGGGATGCTACATTTATAATCTGTTTGGAACAGTCTTCACAATTGGAGCATGCTTATGATGCCTTAAAATGCTTGCGGAGGCAGCTCACTAAGTTTTGGAACAGGGTGTTTTTTTCTTCTCCATGTACACACCAACTAATCCTTCTTTAAATGCACCTGTAAGCATTCCGGCAACCATTTATTTCCTCGACCTGACGTCTTTTCATTCTCCTCTGCTTGCCATCCATTTATCCTCCTACTCCTCTATCTTCGTTCCTATGCCTGCCTCTCCTTCCTATTTACTTTTCGTCTCTTCTACCTGTCTCTGACAGCCCCTGTAGTTCCCCATTACTGCAGTCCTCCATCCATCTCGTTTCCTTCCTTACACAGTCTTTTGTCACTGCTCACTCCTGCCCTCTCTTGGCACCCTCAGTTCTGGATCATAGTGATGGGCCTAGCCCTCCACAGTACAGTGGTAGGCAACAAAAGCAATCCTATTCAGACTGAGGTCTAGTCCCCTGCCAGATTTTTTATCTTAAAATTAAGCCCCTTTTTATGCATGTTAAATCAAAAATACTCCCGACTTTTTTTTTTTTACCGGTGTAAGACGCCTGTTTGCTGTTCAGTTTCATTGCACTCCATATTGCTGTTTTTTGCAAGAAAGCATCATACTGTAGGTAGATGCACACTACTGAATATGTCCATTTTGAGTCACAAAACCTAACTATACAAGTTTTCCTTAAGACCAGGGATGTCCAGACTTGGTCCTATAAAGTTTAGCTATGAGTAAGAGCTTGCTTAGCTGGTTCGCTTGTGTATAATTGCAAGACATTGGCCCAGGAACAGGATTGGACATCCTTGCTTAGGACAGTTTGGCCAACTAGATAGCCAGGCAAACCATGACTACTACAGTAGATTTCTTTTAACCATACCAATAGTGTAGCATGTCTTATTACTAAGTTGGTAAAATGTTTTATAGGTAATGTCGTATGTTGTCCCAAGTCCCAAGCTTTGTACCTGAATCCTCCTTAATCAAAATAGGTGCATGAGACTATGCCCCTCATTCAACCCCATCCAAATGAGCAAGGAGAACTTTCTGTTCTCACCAGAGTTACCCACAGTAACGGTCCAGAGCAACTGTTCATCTGAACTCTTGCTCTTTATTGAATTAACAAGGGGGTTAGATTGAATTACGTGTTGTTGCGGTTCCATTTTGAGTAAATGGCATTATGACAGTTGAGATTTAAAGTGGTGATTTGTTGAACGCCAAGAGAAATAAATGGCCCTGTAGAGTCGAATGCTCTGGCCAGCGTTAAGCACCCTCAACACACACTGAGAAATCGAGAGAGAGGATTGAGCTCTCTTCCAACTGCACCATTTATCCACTGAGTTTAACCACCCAGTTTGGCTCACACTGAGAGCCACAAAAGCCTTCATTACCTTTGTGTTTAATCACTTAATTTCCCCCTTTAAATGAATGAAGAAATCTACAAATGTACAAACAGACTAAGGAACGGTGAGCCTGCTCCGTAATAGCCTATAAATCTTTCAAAACTGGTAATTAGTTACTGTACTGTCTCTTACTGGGCTTGGTTCCACTTGCGCACAAACAGGAGCCATACGCCAAGCATTTCCTTCACTTCTTCCTCAAATAAGCTGCCGTTGAAGAGCTTTGGTTGCGGAGGTCTGGGAGGAGCGGGGTATTCATTTGTTTGTTTGCTTGGGAGAGTTGAGTTAATCTATTTACCCATAATGTTTTCCTTACCTCCCATAAATGATTCACTCATTTTGTCTGTAGTTCATTACCAGGCTCGGCATTTTGTAGTAGAGCCTATTTTCTAAATGCATGGGGAATTGTAATAAGACTGAAGTGGTGAGTTTTACCTCTAAATATAATGGCAACTACAAACATTGTGTGTGTGCGTGTGTGTATTGCTGTTAATTTGCCATGCTGAGTTTGCCTAAGAGTCCCCTCTGTACATTTGAGCTCTACGGAATGGTCTTTAAGCTGGGTTAATAGAGTTTACATTTAAACTGCCACAGCTTGCTTGAATACAAATAACTTCAATGCTGTGGATGGTTAAGAAATTAGCTTAAGATAAACATGCTTTTTTCCTTTAAGGAGGTGTATTGTGGTGTGTGAGTGTTGTATTTGTTGCTAAAAGCATTCTGTAATTACTCTGCTCCAATTCCACTCTGGGTTTCTCCCTCTCTGTGTTTGGAATTTGCACATTACTGTTCCACTGTGAAGTTCTTAGAATTTTTGCAAAAACTGAAAAAGAATGAACTATTCGAAGTGGGATCATGTTTACTCAATTTCTATATGGGTTGTGAGGACAGTGCATTTCAGTTATGGTGTGTGTACACTCATGCATTTAGCATTATTCGCATGAATAAAAAAATAAATAAAAATTGGGATACAACCAGATGTGTGAATAAGCTTTTCTCTGATTGGCTTGTGCCACAATGCATCACACATATTTTCCACTTGGCTTGACATTTTTTTAGTTTTTTTGTAAAAGACACATTTGGGTTGCAACATTGCACCCTGAGTGGGTTGAAAATGTATCACGTAGTGTCCCATCATGATTTTAGTAAATAGTTACATAATTTGTTTTTTAAACTTTTTTTTCTTGAAATGCTTTTGAAAAATATCACCTTTCATTTTATGCTTGTGTTAGAGCAGAAAAAAAGCTTTCTGCTTTAAAAACATTTTGCTCTTCGCTTGCATTTATGTGCAATTCACCTGAAATACAGAGTCTGATGTTTTCGATGAATCAGAGGACAGACATTTTGAAGAATGAATTGAATTGAGAGCTGATTCAACTGTGAACGGATCAAAAGTGTAAAGCCATTTGCTGTTTGTAGACTGAATAAGTTATGTTTTAAAAGATAATTAGATAGCCTGCTTGGTAGTATTTGTTGCCTTTGCTGATTGCATTCATCCTCCAAAATGCTGGTCCTCTGTAGGGTTGCAAGAATGCTGGAGCCTATCCCAGCATTATGTTTAGCTTAATGTCTTAATGAGCTGAATCATGGCTTAAATAGGTCACATGAAATTTGAATAAACAGACTAATTAATCGGAAATAAGCCTTTAATAAATAGCAGAAGTGCTTACATTCTATGAATGCTGTAAAAAGGTCAAATGTCACACTGGAATCCAATTATGGGCCTCTGGAACAGTTCTTGAACTGGTTCTTGAAAACTGTATCGAAGATCCGGTTCAAAGAAATGACTTTCCATCACAACCCTCTCTATATCCATTCTGCAGCGCTGACATAATGTGATGGGTGGGGGTGTAAGGGTTCGAGTAAAAGCGGGCAAGAGCTTTTCCCCCGCACTTTTTATGCAAATGGCATAACTAGCACCTTTCTCTCTTTGCAGGGAAATGTAGCCGTACTTGTACATGGCCAATGAGCCATGAGAGCTGGATAGAATCAGTCACCAGGCAACAGCATAAGCACACAGCTCTCTCTATTGTTTTCTTCTTCCTCGCTCACTTCTTCTCTCTCGCTCTTTTACTGAAACAAAAAGTTCAGTTCTCTACATAAAGTAAATGCAAAGTAAAATGGCATGATGTTTGTTTGGTTAGGTGATGCTCGGGTGGGGGGGCCCTTAGTGAATGCGGACAGCATGTGGCAGTAAACAAAGCAGCGAGTGACTGAAATGAATGCTTAGTTGGATTCCCCTCTGTGCGTTTCTCCTTGAAGAGTGATAGAGAAGTTGTCAGTCAGTGAAGGCAAGTGGCTTCAGGTTATGACAGGCGCCGGGCCTCTCATGTGACCCACATGCATGATGGAAAGATATATGATGACAGAGTTCAGTGTCATCTTGTCACCTCCTTTAAGTGCTATAAATCACCAGAAGGAGAAGTGTTAGTTAGGGCAGCAAGCCCGAGTGTGTGTGAAAAAATGCAAGCATGTGTGTTCATAAGGCATGAAGATCTGGGCATTATATAAATTTGGGAAAGTATAGCTTATTTGCATATGCAATGGGGAGCTCATAAATAATGCAGATTTGCTTGGTAGTAATTAATGTTGCAATTTGTTTTTGTACAGTTTTAATGGAGTGTATGTGAGGGAGTAGCATTCATCGTGTTCTGTTTTGGGTTTTTTTGTGAAAAAGTGTGTGTTTGTAGTTTTCATATTTTTCAGCAAGCATTTTGTTTACACTGTTAAAGGAGTCAAACAAAGCCACTAGCTTATATCATTCTTTAGAGTGTTAATGAAAAGTTTATAATATAGTTTGATTTAAAATTTCTCAAAGATATTTAAAAAATTGCTCATTTTACCCTGTCAAAAACAGCTTTTTAGAAATCACTCTGTTCTGTGTACTTCCCCTTTAAATCTTCACGAGCTCTGCTGACCCCGCCCCTCTTTTTTCAAAGCACTCTTGGAGGATCTTTTTTTAGCCGTATTCATAGTGAAACTTGCTAATTAGCACATTATTAGGAAAGCCGATTTGCAAAGATTCATTAAAAGACATTATACTCACTGCTTCTGTAGGTGAGGCTGCATCATGAATGATTCGCACGAACATAAACACATTTCGGTTGATCAAGAGCGCGTTTCCCTTCGGAACCAAACATAACGTTAATCCTCTGTGTCTTCAGTCATTCAGATGTTGGGAGTAAATGACTACTGCTATGTTCATTAATACATTCAACAACAAAACACCTCAATCAATTAGAAGTCTTGCTTGTCTCTGCGTCTCGGTCTGATGACGGCTCACTCAGGGCGGGTTTGAGGTAAGACACCAGTTCAATCTGTGTGACACGCTGCTGTCAAACAACTATTGTGGGAGTGGCCTCTGTTGGTGCGATGCCACACACAGGCATTTGAGAATGGCTTGATTTCAGAACTTATTTTAATTAATGGCTTGATTTCAGAACTTATTTTAATTAAATTGAAAGAAAACTACTTGGTGAATCTTTATCATTGTGGGGTGGTTGTGTACACACACTCCCAATACATATTTCAGACCAAACAGCTTGTAAAATTGACAATATAGTATATATATATATATATATATGTGTGTGTGTAATTTACATTAATCACTAATAAGGGAGACGTGTAACAAATTTAATTTGAGCATCATTGTGTCCCCGATGTAGCTATACTATTCCCATTGTACTCTCATATGCAATATATTTTTATACCAAGTCTTCTCTGTAGGTTGGTGGTCATACATGATGATATCTTTCCACCTTAACTTTAATTGGTTAAACTGACATTGATAAAACTCACCCCATATTACAACAGTTCCCATTCTCCCTCATGGACCTCGGTTAACATGTTGCATCAGCATCTCTTAAACTGAAAGCCTGACACATCTCACGCCGACTTCTTGCTGGGAAACCATAGAGACTCCCTCGAAGATTGACATATAGATGCAGTCCATTTCCTGTTGATTGGCAGGGAAGAGCCAGAGGCTGGACAGACTCGGGGCAGAGCTCGGCAGCCTGGCTGCTAATTAAGTGTTTAGCAGAGAGAGCATCTCTATGCAAGCATGCCTTCTGACACAACAATGCAAAGCAGTGCGAGCGGTGCAATTTAGCTACTTCACTAAAGACTGCCAAAACAAATTGGTTTGCAAAGGTTGTGACAGCAAAACACCTCTCATTTACCAACTTCACTCGCAGCGATTCTGAAGGGATTTCTTTTCTAGCTCATATTGTCGAAGTTCAACCGGTTACTTTCCACTGATGCATTTATCTATAAAGCATTCTCTCTGTAAATCTTGTTTCCTTTCATCCTTTTCAAATAATCAATAGTCGTGGTAAGAAAATTGGGCTCCGGGGAGGATTACGTCTTAACAGAGCGTTCACTTAAGCATTATGCTACCTTGATTTTTTTAGGTATGGACTGTTTAACATAATCCTTCCCACTGCAGAATTTCCTGGAAAGCTATCCATCCTGGGCCTTCATACCTCTCATTTACTATCATAGCCGGAGAGCTAATTGCTTTTCAGCCCCTCTTGGAACGTGTGCAGGAAATCAAGCAGCAAGAGAGGGCCCCCTTTTCAATTTTCTCACTAATAAATTTCCTCCCCTTTTTTTTCCCGAGCTCTTTCGAAAGTACAGGCAAATTAGAATTCATTGAATTCCGACGTGTTCATTAAGCTCTGAAGTTCAGGCTCGCTTTTATTTGAGTGGCGCAGACAGTTGAAGTCGGCAGATGAGATGAGGGGAGACGGTGAGGCTCTGATCTCACGACACAATGACAAAGAGATCGAAAGCGCTAGAGTAATGCTTAAATCGCTTATTCAGATGAAGCCTTAGATCTGCAGATCTTTGGTCTTCCTGGCTCAAGCCAGGTGACTTGTAAATTTGTCGTGAAGCACTGAAGCAGTCATTTTGTTGTGACTGATGGGTTGCTTTAATGTACGCTATTTCTGAAGCATCTTTATACGTTTGGTGACATGTTGTTTTACCGTTGCTTTCTGGCGGCAAAAAATTCTGTCTGTTGTCTGTTTAGTAGAAGGCTTTTGCCTGCGACATTATGCATGAGGTGTTCCATGCAGAAACGTGTTCGATTATGATAAATGAGCATGTTATTATGACGACTACTGTCCGTAATGGACTCTGGTTGACCTGTTAGTGAATAATGGATGTCTGGGAAAGAAAATTACCCTGGTGAAGGTCATTGGGAATATTTGTGAAGATAAAAATACAGATGTTTGGCAACTCGACATGTATGTGGATGAAGAAATTTGCCCAGAGAATGAAGAAGGATTCATTTTGAAGATTCACGTGCATGGATGTAAAAAATAATATTAAATCAAGCCAAGAAAAGGGCTCTAGTGGTTTTACTTTGTGATACAGCTGTAAAGAGATTTTTTATGTTATTATTATTACTGTTTATGCCTTTAGAGAGGGTTCGATAGGTCTCGGGAGCCCAGAGGGCAGGAGACTGGAGACAAGGACAGCCAATCCCCCCTATTTCCCTCCCACCCCGCTCCATCTCCCAGCACTGTTCAACCACGCTAGGACTTGCATCTAAATAAGAGGATCTGAATACCGCTGCTTCATCCCACGAGGCTAACTGGTACAACAACAACAAACACACACAGACACACCGAAAAGAAACATTCTCACCCACTAAATATGTTTGAAAGCAGAGTATTATTAATGCGCACGTTCATCGACCGTTTAAGCTGTCCACATACACACAAACTCCTTGGCATAAATGCTTCTTAAACATTCCTTAAAGGGACAGTACATGCAAAAATCCAGTTAGTTTTCATCTTTCTCTGGATGACCAAACTTTTTTTATCCCCCACACACGATGAGCGAGTAACGGAGCTGTCAAGCTTTGAAAACTATATGAGTGTGTAATAAAAGTAGTCAATGCGAATCATAAATCTGATTAGCTTTGTGCAAAGAACAAACTGAAGTCATCGCTTGCTGCTAATTATTGAGTATGTAATTTAAACTCCAATTGGATTAGAGTGATTCATTTATTCTGGTTTAATACATTCATTTGCAAAGATTAAACTAGGATTCATAAGACATGTTGATAGGTGTGGAGATTATCTGTGAATATTAATGTGAATTTTGGTGGTTTTCTGACACAAATCTATCACGTAATTTTATAAACAGGGTTTAAAACATCTTAAATTGGAGCACAAAGTCTTAAATTCATAAAGTTGTGGCATTAAATCTTTCATGCATTGCAAACAATTATATGTTCCTCATTATTTTTGTTTTCCAACACAAATATCCAGACATCCTTAAATCAAGATACATTTAAAAGTTTTACAAGTAAACTGAAGTCTTGGAAAATGGAACAAAATTAGGTTTATGCTTAAAGCAAGGATAGGGTAACCCTAAGGAATGAAAACATGTTTTTCCTTTGAATTAAGTTGATTGGCAGATATTTGTTTTGTTTTAATCAGAAACGCGCAGTGTTGTCATATTACGTTAAAAAAGTAATTAGTTACAGTTACAAATTACTTCTGCCAAAAAGTAATTGAGTTAG
>JAUCNO010000002.1:3910384-3920517 GCA_032353835.1 Enteromius viviparus | reverse complement strand
ACGGGTCGGGCCGGGTTCGGACAGATATTTATAAAGGATGCTCGGGTTCGGGTCGGGCTCGGTCACATCAGCGCGAACGTGCGCCTGTGCTATAACCACGATTTTTGCCCCGTGTGCACCAATGATCTCATCTGTTGACTTTTTCCGAATGTAGCAGATGTGTATTTAAGAACTAATTTTGTGATTTAACTTGCCATGACCATATTTGGGGTTTCCTGCCGCTATGCTGACTTAGGAGGTTGGCGCACGTTGCTGCTTCCCAGTTTGTATGAGACGTCACAGCGGTAGGTCACGTTTTTGCAGTCACTCAATTAGGGCTGTATTTAGTTTAACAGATACAATAATTAACTAAATAATTGTGTTATTGCGACCAATCCATTCTTTAATGCACATTCAAATGTTTCCTTGAGTATTTTTTTTTCTCTCTCTCAGTGTCGTGCATTGCTGCCGTGCGCCGAATAATAATGAATAAATGAAAACGTGAAGTCAAGTGTTCCAGTAGTTTGTTTCATATTTTCCACAGAGATCACACTACTACACGAACGCCTTTTTACAGTTGCTTAATAAAAGCGGGCTTTACACACAAAAAAGTGCATGTGTAATTAGTATGAGGGAAAAAAATTGATCGGCCTGGGATCAGGCTCGGACATAAATATCTTAATGCCTGTCGGGTTCGGTTCGGGTTCGGTTACTGCTCTGTGGGACGCAGGCCGGGCTCGGACAGAAAATTTTGGCCCGATCCGCACTCTACTGTGGTCGTCTGTCTGTCATGCCTATCTGTGATTCTACAAAGGAAAAGAGACTATTTAGTTTGATTATCATTTTCTCCTGAGATTGGATTTCTTCCGTTTGCTTACCTTTGTTCAATTATTCATCTTGTAAATAAAACATTGTTACCTTTTATCTCCCGAGTCCATCTGCTTCATAACATCTTTATTGTTCTCACATATACACTTTTTTATGCAATTGTTTAAAGGCACAACAATAACCACAGAAACTTTTAAACCATATTTTGTTGATTTTATTGCTCAGTTTCATTTTTTTCTCTCTTTTTTCCAATTTTGTTTTGACTTAAGAAATTAAACATTTAAGGAAGTAGGTTTTTCAGAGTTTGTTCCTTGTGCCTTTTAATGTCACATTTCGCTGTATAATTACTGATATGATGCTTTGTTTATTTATTTATTTTTTTATATTTTAGCTGCGATTAAGCCAAAAATCTAAAAGAACAAACTTACACTGGCATCCCGGCATACAAGAGTGTCTGTTGATGAGCTTATTGGAAAATTTCTACGAAACATGATCCTGTTGAAATTCCATTGGAAAATTTCTTTCTTTCTTTCTTTCTTTCTTTCTTTCTTTCTTTCTTTCTTTCTTTCTTTCTTTCTTTCTATTTAACCCTGTTCAGTGAGCATTATGTTCTGTGGAATGTTTATGATACATAACATCACTGATAAAAATAGAAAAGAAGGAGGGGAAAATATTTTTGTAATGGAGCGGACTACACACAGGAGGTAAGTATAACAGTCAAAAGTTTATTAAGCAGCAAAAGAGTGACAGAGTGATGGTTCAGCGGAATATGGTGGGTAAATGAGATGATAAAACAAAGAAACTTGATGCTTTAATAATGGAAAGTTTTCTTTTTTGCAGGTAATGGATGTCGCTGGGGGAAATCTCACAGGGTAAGTAGAACGGTAAGTATTAGTAAATAGAGCTTAGTCTTGCCAGAGAATTAGTCCACTAGCTGTGAAACGAGCCTGGACACTGAAAGTGGCATGGTGTGTGGTTTTATGTGGTTCTGTGATTAAGTGATGATGCAGGTGGAGGTGACAGGTGATCTGGTGTTTGAGTGATGGTGGAGCCTGGTGTGTCTGTGACATTACCCCCTCCTCCAGGGCCCCCTCCAGAGCCTCCTACTGAGGCTGGGCCCCTCCAACCGGCTGCCCTGTCACCCTATAGGCTGCCCCACTGCTGGCACGGTGCTCAACGTTCACTTGATTCCCCTAGCGACTCGGCTGGGAGCCTGGATAGCGTTTCCCAGTCCCTTGCGGTGGTTGATATGGACGGTACACCTCAGCTATGCAATTTAGTTCGCCAGGCGCCCGCCCAGGTACCATGGCATCCGCTACACCATTGTCCGCTCGGACTGCGATGCTGCCATCCTGCTTGCGGAGGTTGCTATCCTACGGGGGAAGGAAGCAATCGAGCCTGTGCCTCCAGCCGGGATAAAGTCTGGGTTTTACAATCCTTACTTCATCATGCCCATCATCCCCTCCAACCCTCCAACTTATGAACGCTCCTCTGGACCATACCCTTCCTAATCTACGGAGTACTCCACGTTACCACCATAATACAGGGAGTTCAGGATTTCATGGACCTTGTATATTGACCCTTCATCTACGATTAACGGATGAGGGGTTCCTCTTCAACACCAGGCTCTGTGGGAACAAAACAGGAGGATCGTAAAGTTTGAGTAACGAAACATGGAATGTGGGATGAATATGGTACTGTGTAGTCAGGTGAAGACAAAAAGTGACCGGGTTGATCCTCGATGGTAAAGGGACCAACAAACCTGGGACTCAGCTTCTTACAGGGCAGGCGCAGACGTATATCACGGGTGGAGAGCCAAACCTTTTTGGCCCACTTGATAACGAGGTGCTTCAGATCTACGATGATCAGCCTTGGTTTTCTGCCTGCGCACTGCCCTCTGGAGATGATGATGAGCTTCATGCCATACTCTCTCACTCTCCCAGAACTAGTCATTCACAGGTGGTACATGTGATGGTTTCCTTTTCCCGAAACCTGACAGATCTAGAGAAGATCTGTATGGAGAAGTGGGCCAAAATCCCTCCTGGAGTGTGTGCAAACCTGCTGAAGAACTACATGAACCGTTTGACCTCTGTATTTGTTAACAAAGGCTTCTGTATCAAATATTGAATTTTTTTGACTCAAGTGATCAAATACTTATTTAAGTAATTCACAAATAAATTGTTAAAAAATCATACAATGTGATTTTCTGGATTTTTCTTTTTAGATTCTGTCTCTCAGAGTGGAAATGCACCAACAGTATGCTGAAAATTGTAGACCCCTCCATGATTTCTAAGTAAAAGTACTTGCAAATTTACAGGATGATCAAATACTTATTGACCTCACTGTATTTATATATGTATGTATAAAAAACAATTAAAGTTCACGTTTTTAGGTTAGGATGCCAAAACCTTCCTTTAATGAACAGTAATATAACAGTAACGCACGGTAAGAAAATATGCATATAAATTATTTAATATCTTTCACCTGTGTTTCCTGCTTTTCTCTCAGCCGCTCCCTTCCCTTCTTTTGTAGAAAGATTGTATTATCACTCCTGAAACCACAGAACAATTTTTAATCAATATTTGTTTGCGATGAAACATCAAATCACACTAATGTTAGCTCTGTGTAATATTAAGTGAAATGACTAATTAAAAGTACACCACACATTTTAGGCTAAATAAGTTAGACAAACTGAAAATTACCTTTAAAAAGTTATCTAAATCTCTCATGCACATAAAATGTGATTAAAACCCCAATTTTTCAAAAGCAAGAGCTCAAGCTTCAGAGTTAGTCTATATTAACTTACCTGAAAACGGTTGAGATGCTAGAAGACTGTAAACCATTTCTATGAAGTAAATATTCAACCGAAACATGTCAGTTACATGTAATAAAGTGTCTGGGAAAGTTTTATTTGATATTTGTGTGATTTTTGGGACTAAACTTACCTGGCAGCAGTGAAAACAGCAGCGAGAGACATGATTTACTGTTTGTCAGTTAGTGTTGTCGCCCCATTTCCATGACAACTCCCTCCACTCCAGTATTTGAATATGATTCAAATACGCATTATTATAGTTGATAAGAGCAAAGAATAGAAATGAGCTATTGATCCTAATTAGCACGGGCATAAGTTGGCTTTGTACACAAAGTTTCAAGTTAATTGCATTAATAATTACTATATGTTATAAACTGAATCTTTAAAACGCACTTTTAACTTACTTAAAAAGGATGTGACAGGGCTGAAGCATCCTGATGTCATCTATCCCTTATAAATCCAAAAATCATCGCTGTTTAGCAGTGAATGTATATACTTGTATGACTCGTTTCAAAAGACAGTTGCAGTATTGTTTTAAGCATATGTTCTCTTTGTAAGTATTAGTTTACATAAACAGGAGATAAGAGCACTCTTACTGTAATTGTTTTTAATGTTACCTCCAGAACACACGCAGACAGGACTGAAACAACAACTTCCCTTAATACAAAACATAACACTGCCCTCTAGTGAGACCTTGATATAACCAGCCTTACTTTAGCAATCTACATGGAGAAAACTTCATTAAAATAAATGCAGTGCATAGGCTATTAAGGTTTCATCTACTGGTCTTTTTTAATCATCCTATAACACCACAAAACTATACAACTCAAAAGTATTACTTTGCATTGGACTATAATTGAACACAACTAGAAAATTAATTCACAAAGAATTCTGGACCAGGCATGACAATTTATCTCACTTTCCAGAAAAATTTATATCTTCAACATGTTGACTGTGAAAAACCATTAAATAGTCTAAAGAACCTTTTTTTTTGTGCTACAAAGAACCTTTCTGTGCTACAAGAACCTTTTGTGCTACAAGAACCTTTTGTGCTATGGAAAGGTTCTTTGGATATTAAAAGTTCTTCAAGGAACCATTAACGCTGCCAAAAGCCATAAAGCCGTTTTTTAAAGAGTGTACTGTTCCCAATGAAAAACCTCCCGTACCATGCAGTGGAAAAGCACTATTAATGTATGTGAGTCTGACGCAGAGAGAGCGCGTGAAAGATAGAGTATGTGCTTGCCATAAATACATGTAATAAAATTAAATTTTTGGCAAAACATGGAAATGGCATATTGATTATTATATTTATTTTTTTGGAGAGTGTCATTGTGGGTTTTGGTTATTTTGCTGTTGTAAAAAAATTGAAATAATACAAACCATTTAGAGAAGTGATATGGAACTGTAATGTGGTCAAAGAGCTGCCTGGAACTATGTTCGGTGTGTGGTTCCCTGAAAATAACTGCACACTTCAGAACAGTCGTCAGCCAATCAGATTCAAGCATTCAAAAGCCTCTTAGTATAATTAAATATAATTCAATAAGTTGCAGAGTTTACATTTTTCTGTAAAAATGGTACGGTTAATCAACAGTAAAGTTAGCCACAACATATAATTAGCTTTTTTCATTGTATGTCACAGCATTACACAATCATATATTTGGTAAATGTGTTTCTGCTAGAATTCACTGCAGTATTGGTTACATTATTCAAGTTTGCATTTACAGAACAATTATTAAGTTGCCTTTCTTTAGAGATGCTAATGATATTGAAAGGTTAACACCTGTATGTGTACAGTTACTTTTAATGGTTTTGACATTGGCGTTTTCAATATGTAGCAAACTCCTTTCTTATTCGGTTTTATATTAGGTTTCAAACTTAATGTAAGTTTAACCATTTTCAAAAGAGTATGTAAATGTACAGCCTGTAGTGGCCGGTATATAACAATTTGTCAATGGTTATGTTTGCGTGAGAAGAGAACGTATTATTTAAATGTATATCTTACTAAAAGAAATAAAAAAACTATAAACTGTGTATAGCCCACATAGACTTCTGTGTGAAGTGTTTTGATAAAGAAATGTCTACTAGCAATGGATACAAATCTGAGTATAACAGTATATTATTGATTACTTATAAACCTTGGTATTGACCAGCAGCATCCAGAATCAGAACAATCTGTTTTATAATTCTCTACATTCCAATAAACTCTTTTTATTAACAAAATACTTCCGAAAAGAAGTGGTGCTTCCATTCACAGGACAACCTTGAAATCAAAAGAACAAATAAATCACATTCTAGTGATTTCCTTCCGGAGAAATCAGTAAAGTCAGCCAAAGATAAGCATGGGAACATCACAAGGCTGCTCAGTATGATACCAAAGTGTTGGAGGAGGTCTCCTCTGCCAGCCCGGCTGTGAGGTGTCGTAATCAATTGAATGTTCCACTGAGGAGAAACCCCCGAAGGCCCTCCATACCCAGCCAGAAGTAGGCCGCCGTGAACTTTCTGCAACACTGCCCTCGAAGACATGTGTCTTAATTAAAACCTGGGAGTTGTTAGGTCCTCCAACTTTCTCCTTCTCTACCCCATTGGCAGTCTAGTGCAGTACAGCCTCTCTAAGGACCCAGAAAATGTGCCTCTGGAGGGAATGCTCCGGTCCGAGTTTGGCAATGACAGGAAGCCGCTGCATTTCCAGTCTCTGTAATCATCTGCTTTGGTTTGCAGAAAAGTTCGCATGAATAAACTAAAGAAGATAAATTGATAAGATACATTCTTAGAGGTCATTGTTCTCGTATACCCAACACCGTTGCCTTTCAAGAAAGGCAGAGGTCGAGCTCAGCGAGAAGACTGAGGTCAAACATATATACTCTCTTTTTCGTTGCTTTATGAACTCGAAAGCAATACGTTCCTCCGTGATGACCACAGCTCTGCATGCTGCTGGAATAAAAGAACACATAAATGGAGGCCGTGATGTTAAATCAAGTTGTCAGCAGACATAAAGTTGCCTCTGGTGCTTGAATGAGCCCCGGGCATTTTTGTTGTGGATTTGAAGAGCTCGGAAGCTCATTTGTTAGCTTGTTAAGTTGAACTCTACAATACACCAATCAGTTAAGAGTCTATTGGCATTGAAAGATCATTAAGTCCTGTTAGACAACGTATTTGTTCAGTTTCTTTATAGTGACTAAAGGGCTTTAAAGTGTTGTCTTCTCAAGTCAGGGTTCAGATTATCAAACCCAATAGGTCAATGCACCATACAGACTCCTTTTTTCTTTTGTAAAGCAGTTTGCTGCTTTTAATCATTCAGATTTTTAATCAGAATTTTTTCATTAGCAATTAGTCACTGATTAACCGTATCAGCAAGTCCTGATGAGACAAGCTTTGATTTTTGGTTCTTTAAGGGGCTTTTGCCACAGTTACAGGAGATGCTGCCTGTACAGTATATTCAAACCAAGCTTATTTACAAGCTGCTTTATTTACAGGATATTGCATTATTGTATGTAAACCATCCTAGAAACTGGCTACACATGTATGTACAGTATACATATAATAAAACAGAATAGGTCACTGGTTTTGTTGTTGTTGTTGTCTTTATTTGCACCCCACTCACGTTTAAGTATATAATAAAAATGAGCACTAATTGTAACAATAACAATATGATAAAATGCAATAAAAATTAAACTTTTAATGAAAAATACTAAAACTTTGTAATCTATTAAATACATTTAGTCATTATCTAGGGACATAAGCTCCCAAATCAAGTTAATTCAAAAGATATTGTGTAATTTTATGTGAACTATTCTGTGTGTATGAGTGCATGTAAACCATCCTGTGTGTGTTTGTGTGAGTGTGTGTATGTGTTTAATACATTTTAAATGTTACATTTTTCATTTCATTTTTATGTATTTATTTATTTTGTTTGCTTGACACTTGTTTTGTTTAGTTCAACATATACCTGGGTTCAAAAATATAATCACAGTCATTGTCACAATTAGCGCTCTTTTAAGTATACATTAATTACTGTCTTTTATTATTACTGTCATTAAATACACAAGGTGAATATAAAAAAGGTGCAAATAAAAAGAAATAAAACAATTGTGAATAATAAAACAACCCAGTCACCTATTCTGTATCATTTCTACAAGAAAATGATTAATCATCAGTGCAAATTATGGTTAACAAAGACTTTCACCGAAGCAGGTCTTTTAATTACAAGGTTGTGGAAACATGCGTTCCACATTAGTGCAGCAATATGGAATTAATTCAAGCATATTTATCAAAGTGATAAGCCTTGATTGGTTTTAATTGGTTTCACTGCATTCCTCATCTCTTTTCCATCTTCTCGACATCCCAAAGCTGTGTTCCAAGAATAACTCAAGAAGTTGCAACAAACAACCACAGCTTATAATTGATACAATAATTATTTGTTTGATTATAGAACCACGCCGCCTATTCAACAAATTGGAGAGAATCAAAATATTAATTTAAACTTTTCCATTTCCTTGTGCTGGATCCAATATTTGGTGCCATTATGTGAGGAAAAACAAATACGTGTCAACATATACGTAGCAAGGCTGTAGACTGGCTCACAGAGTTCGCTGATTAAAAGTCAAAACGGTTTCTCCATTCTGATTGGAAGACTCGCAGGTGATTAGCGAAACATTCCAAAACTCCTGTTTGCTGGCAGCCATGAAATCCATCCGTTTCCTTGTCCACATAAAGCAAGAGACTGAGAGTGACATTGCCAAAAAAATATCATTAATAATAACAACGACTTGGTGAAGGAGATCAGCTTACGGCCATTTATCTAGAGATGACAGCACTGAGAAGAGGAAGCGCTGAGGAACATAAGTTTTATGGGCCTGGATGGTATTTTTACGCAGATGCTACTTGACATGCAGTTCACGGCGAGGGTTAGCCCCAGACCATCAAATTATGTGGCTATTCTTGTAATCTTCAATTTCTTCACGCTGCCATTTCTGAAAACATGTCATATCCTTTGTGTCACAAGCTTGAAGACAAACCTGTGTACGCTTTTTGAAACAGCCAACTGAATTCTGAGTAATTTTACTCCTGTAATGAGAAATTATCCGATTGCGTTATAAATGTAGATCATACGTGACAAGGGCTTTTACTTATCTGAGAACAAATCATGATTGGTCACCAATAATTCTCAGTTTAATCCCATAATCCACAAGGTCACATGATGCACTGATAATAAGGGAAGCTCCTTCAGATGCATACAAAGGCTGTCTCTGATTGTTTAAATACCAAATGAAAAAAAGTTAATGGTTCAAGTTTTAAAATCATTTTGACAATGATATGGCGCTCTTCTCGTTTGTGGTCTTAATGCAACAAGTCATTCTTTGGTGACGCTGGAAGTTGCACAGATAAGACTTCCCTCCAGACACTAGGAAATAGATATGGATCTCTCCTCCTGGTGTTTAGCTTTTAGCGGAAAAAAGGGATTACCTGCAGTGGCCCAAAAGCTCTCAGGCTCTTCAGAGTGATTCCCCTTCTAATCGTCCAAATTGAAAAAGTATTTATAGTCAATCTGGCGGCCTGTCTGGGACCAGATAGTCAGATCTGGGACGTGCTTTTGTTGCGAATTGTTTTAGGTTGAAGACCCTCATGCATGTGCACCTGCTAGTTTGGATTAAGCTAGAAATTTGACTGAAATTCACTGTGAGTGAGTTCAGCCTGAATAATGGATTAATTAATAAGAAATCAGAGCTTTAGATGTACTAGATAGAATAAAAAAAGTTCTCCTATCTATGTGATTTTCTACAGAAGAAGTGATTAGTGCAAGGCTGTTATGTCTGCTGACGCAATTCCATGCAGGTTTAGAGTGTTGTTATATATCTGCTTGTTGACCTGATTGAAAAGAGACATTCTGATGCCGAGATATATTTCCTTTTCAATATTAGCCTATACTTTTCATCTGCAAGGTAAGCATTGTAAAGCTTAAAAAAGTAAAAACACCCAACCTGTAGCACAAACGGCATAGGAAGTGTTGCTAGGCTGTTTTGGGCAGTTGCTAGGCAGCAGGGTTTGGTCTAATTCAGAACTGCAAAATGGACTTCCTTTAAAATCATGAGTTGGATTTATTGATTTTTTTTAATTATGCTCATTTATAGAACAGCAGCTTACCAAAAAAAAAATATTTTACTAAGCCTAGGGGCATCAAAGATATACTTACTTGGATTACTTGCGACTAGGATTATTGTGATGTGGTTTGGACTCTTATTCTAATGGCACCCATTCACTATAGAGCATGAGCAAGTAATGTAATGCTAAATTCCTACAATTCTGTTCTGATAAAGAAGCAAACCCAGCTACATCTTGGATGGCTTAAGGGTAAGTACTTTCATACAATTTTTTTCCTTTTTTATGAACAATTCAAATTTAATTTGGTCCCACTTTATATTAAGTGTCCCTAGTACCCCTGTACTTTCATAGTAACTAGATGTGTATGTAGTATGTAACTACAGTGGAAGTACACACTGGTACATAGTATCTACAG
>JAUCNO010000002.1:3880508-3909457 GCA_032353835.1 Enteromius viviparus | reverse complement strand
TTGTTACATGTGTGTAGTTACAGACATATTACAGCTCTAGATACTATGTAGCAATCTTTACGTACACTGTGGTTACAAACTAGATACACATCTAGTTACTATGTAAGTACACAGGTATTAGGGACACTTAATATAAAGTGGGACCTTTAATTTAAATCTTTATAGCTGCCCTTATTAAAAAATACAAGCAAGCCTCTCATGGACTGAATAGGTGTGTAGCTGAGAAAGAGTTTTAAACTGCTGCTGTATACAAACATACATAAGAAGTGGACCAGAAGGAAACTGTGGAAAAAAACGCTCATTTATGAGCAGAGGAAGAATGTTTTCCAGCTGTCTTGTTTACAGTGGAGTATATGTACAATTTGCTTTGCAGCTATTCTTTTTGAGCTCACAGTGAAGCAACATGTTAAGTGTTCTGTCATCGCCACCCACCTGTGTCACCTCTCAACTATTCACCTCAGATGCTGGAGAACCTGTATGTCTCTTTATATGTTGTACCCTCATTATCCACACTGCCATGTTCTCCAGTGTCCTTTACACCTTAAATACTAATTATTCGCATTGTGACCGTGTAGCTGGAACGCTCCCTATACAGCATATCTCAGTTTGTTTGCTTCAGTGTTGGCATGCAAATGTGTTTCTTTGGTTCTCTTCAGTTACTGTTGGTTCAGAGATTTGGGTAAGGGAGTCTGCTTTGCGTAACATGCCAGCTGCTATTGTTCGTCTGTCTACAAAGCTTAAATCAAAAACCCTTAAGTGGGGTGTGCAGCAAAACAATGATATAAGTATGTGTCTGTGTATATATATATATATTTATATATATACTGTATATATGCATTCTTATGGTAGATATTCTTGTAATACAACCTTCATGTATAATTTATGTAAAATGAATCCTGCGATTCATCCAAGTGATTGAAATAACTTCTATCTATATTACTTATACATTAATCCATTCACAATCAAATAACACCAATTCCCCATCTTACTTTTTCTTTTTTTGCTTTTTAGATAATATGATGCTTGGTTTTAGGGTTGTCAGGTGTGCTCAACATAACCATATTCAAAACTAGCCCTATCACGCTTCAACCTGTGATTTAAAAATCAATCCATAGTAACTGTACAAGTCCAATTCTGTGCGAAAACCACAGACTTGGCAAAACTGCTCAGATTGTATATAATGCAGAACACAATCAATCACTTCTTCTGTTTTATCATAACTTTGGGATTTATTTTAATCAAAAAATGCCCTGAAATTAAATTTATAGACCGAAACCAAAAATTCTGCATGCACTTGGCAGAAAACCTAAACCCAAAAATTAATTTGGTGTAATTAATTGACACTCAATAATATTAATGATACTGAATTTAAAAAACACAATCCAATAAAATAACCACACTTTTAATTAAAGTAGGGCAACACAATTGGACAGAAAATATATTAATATTTATTAATATTATTATTACTTAATTATGCAAATGTATGGTCCTGCAATCCTATAATTATCAGAGTATGTAAGCTGAGTACAGCATCACGAGTCGGTGGCATACTATTTTACCAGACTGGCCATGTTATAGCACAGTAGCGCACTAAGTTCTACATAATCAAAGCATGTTTTAATGTGCTTTATTAAAAACGCCAGCCTAGATTTAGGCAAACCCTGCCTTACCATTAGGAGCTACATTCTCTTTAACCTCATTAACACAACTCAATAAAAGCATTATGAGGCGACAACAAACTGTCAATTAAAGGCTTAGTTATCTTCTGGGCTACTTGTTTGTGTAGCCATGATGCACCCATAGGTAATATTTCTCAGGACCACTGCGGAAGCATTCTAAGATCTGAATAACCCTCAAGCTCCAGCCAGTGAGTTTCACGCTCGTCTAAAAGCACACGGCCATGACCACTTTTGTAAGCGTATGCGCAGTCACCATGGCAGCAGGGTGTTTTGTCTCCAAATGCAACCTTCTACTCGCATTGCCAGCTAAAGGACATTAAAGTGGTAGTTTGTGTTGCTATGACAATTAGATTCCAAGGACTAGAGGGGTGGATAAAACAGGGGAAAGAAAAGAACAAAAGCTTCACAGGGAGGATCTAGGGATGGCGCTGACAACACACTTCCCCACGTTGGACCTGGGGCCAACTACGTTAACGACCCCTCCTACGAGCCCAAGCAAACTGACAAGGATCTTGATGGGCAAGGTTTAATTAAGCTAACGCGAGCTCATTAAGCAGCTAGGCTTAAGCTCTTAGAAGACTTGGAATCGACAGGAGACTTGGAAGTATCCACCATGTCTTTTGAACTGCCTCCATATTTGCAGGGCTCATTTTAAAAGACCTCCTGTCTGACTAGCAATGCCTTGCTACTCCCACACATAACATGCCAGGAAATTGAGCTCTTGAAAAAAAAAAAAAAGAATCTGATGAGAGTGTGGTGAAATTGAAATCACTGTTGTATCAACCCAAGACGACTCCCTCCCGTTGCGTTCGCGCTATTCCCACGATAAAGCAGCAGAATAAGTTTTCAGACTTGGAATTGTGCTTTGATCAGTAGCCACGTGAGACTGTATGATCTTACATTTCTCTTGGATTGTTTGTAAGAGTGCCTGTGCGAGGAATCCGAGCAAGCCTGGCGCAAGGCTTTATGCTCATCAAGGGACGTCCCCTTTGTCACCCCCTTGGCTCTCTGCGCTCTTTATATGTGTGCATCTTTGTGTTACAGCGAGTGGTGATTAATCACACACTGACTCTTGGTCCCACAGCTGCATCTATGCAAGGCCTGCTGGGGGATCCCCGGGATGTCCAGAGTGACCAAACCTAGCATGTTTGACACAGAAAGATAGCGCTCAGACACCTCACTTAAATCCCAGCTGTCACTTCCAGTTTTCCACAACAAGCCACATCCCCACACACAGCTTCGACAGGTTCAACAAAATGTCTTGCAACAAGCTTTTTAGATCTTTTAGAGCGAAAATTACACTGAATACAGAACCATCCTCCCGCTAGGCTACTTCTTATCATTGCTGGATCTTATCTAGGCTAAATGCTAAACTGATGTTTGAATGCACTTTTTAATAATGCCTCAGGGCACACAACAGCAGGTTCTTGAAGAAATGCTATGGGAAGGCAAAATAAAACAAGGCAATGTCAAAGGTTTAATCCACTTCTGAAGCTAGACAGACAGAACCAAATGTCTGGAGATAATCGTGTACGTGATGTTTATTATATACACATATGCCGGGCAAAGTGATACAATTTTAGCCGACCTGACAATGTTACTATAACAACATTGCTCTTTGCCATTACTGTCTTAAATGCTTACATTAGATGCTGT
Source organism: Enteromius viviparus (assembly GCA_032353835.1). NCBI lineage: Eukaryota > Metazoa > Chordata > Actinopteri > Cypriniformes > Cyprinidae > Enteromius > Enteromius viviparus. Next base: position 3,906,122 of record JAUCNO010000002.1, on the reverse strand, counting down.
CAGTGCATTAATAATGTAACTTTTCTTTTGCCACGAGTGCTAGAACTTTAAATTCCTACTTGTGAACTACACAATGTCATCTTGTATGGCATACCAGTCGCTTTGAATAAAGTGTCTGCCAAAAGCATTAATGTAAATGTGCCTCTACAAGAATATACGGTGGTTTTAAACTTAAGCAACAGTGTGTAGGAGTATGTGTGTGTACGTGTGATTTCAAATGGCCTTGGCTTTTAGAACCTATTAGCAAACTGAGAATTAGAAGGTTGCAACTTTGAAAAACATACTAATAGGAATCTATGAACGCCAAGGCAAGTGTGAGGAGGGTCTCAGAGCTGGATATATCATGATATGTGCTGCATGTTATTTTCGCTTCCTCACGCTCACACATAAGACTTGTTAAGGTTTGACTGTAAGTGTTCAGATAAACATAGATTAGCAGGTGGTCATAAAAAAAAAATTACTGAGAGCAAAAATAATTTTTTTGCACAGTTATGTTTAATAAACATCAATTTTGTCACATGAATTACTCAAGATAAAACTTAAAATGAAAGCAAATGAGATTTGAGAGTTCATGTTCATATTGACTTCATACAGTGGAATTATTGAAAAGGGCACAGTAAAATCATCGCCGAAACTTTTACAGAAAGGTTTATGTTTTTGAGGCAGTGTTTCCTAATTAATCTGTTTGTCCATGGTGTGGAAATGAACTCATTAAAGCCTGTGTTCTCTTTTGTACTGGCACATCCTCTGAATTATTAATGCTAACCCTGCCACACAGCAAATGCTTGCCAGCAAACTTCCTATCTTATCGGACATCATTTGCTCGATAGTTACAGTTGTTGTTGTTCATTTTTGGAGCGCTCGTTCGGTTTAACATGTTCCACAAGTGTCTGCAATGTTGATTAGAAATACTTTTATATATTGGGCTTGTTGGTACAGGGAGAAGCATGTGCTTAATTATAATGATTTATTATGCAGTAATCAGCAGCTTTTATGAGCTAGCTGCAGATTTATCTCTATTTTTTAATTATGCATTATATTCAAACCATTCTTTCCAACATTGCCATTTGTTTGGTTGCCGTTATCTTGTCTTTTCTGATATATAACCATTAATTGTGTCTTGAGACATTTACTCTAGCGTACCTTAAATTAATTATGAAAACAGCAATGTTTACACTTTAAAATGAATCACTAATGATCCTCAAACAATTATTGTAATAATTATTATTGTTGTTTTTGTATTAATTAAATTTCATACATAATTCTAAGAAAAATTTAATATAATGCAACTCTATGTCAATTATTATATATTATATGCCATATTAATTAGTTTAAAGTTTTAAGATATCTTAATTAATAAAAACTGAAATTTTGTATATTTAATGAATGACTATTATATAGAGATTAATTAAGAGATTTTGTTAGTTTTTTTCTTTTTAGTATTATTATTATTATTATTATTATTATTATTATTTATTTGTTTATTTATTTATTGCTTTTTTATTAGTGTTGTTTTTTAAATATCATTTTAAGTAAATGTGTTTATTTTCTGGTGCGCAAATCTAAATCAATTATTTGGAATTTCATATCATTTTTCCTGGATAAAAACAGTCTCAATGTATGTATTCGTGATTAACTGCCATAGAATCTCTTAAACAATTATCTTCAACCACAAATACGAATGCTCACTCCTGAGTCTAAACAAAACGCTTCAATCCATACTCACAAAAATGAACCCCTCGGAGCCGAAATTAATCCCTCCATTTAAAATGGAGAGGCTATTAGCAGCTTGAGGGGATTTGAACTGTGAGATGACTTAATGGTTGATTTATTTGTTGTACGCCTCAACAGGCCACCAGTGTTGTCAACCATTTTCAAAAACCCACCTACCTCACCATCCCATTCTGTGGGGCCTCGCATTATACGACGAGCAGATTAGTGGTCTGATCTGATGGTCATTCCGCTGGACGATCTCTTCCCTCCTCTCTGCTCTCGTCAAAGATCCTGTTGCTTGCTAAACAGGAACAGAATTCAGTTCGTTCCGCTATAAGAACCTGCCGTCAAATCCCCTTCTTGCCATTCACGCAGCGGAACTATCGGACAATAGCACTCTATTCAAGGGAGCTTGGGCAAAGTCACGCAAAAATGGTGTCAGTCCCATCAAATTGGTTTACCAAACCTGAAAAACTGTTAAAAGGGATATCGGAGAGCGTGTTGAGGTGTCCGGGGGACACAGGGAAGGTTGTGGCCACTTTTCTGCTAAGAACCTTAGGAACTAGTGTTAGTTAGCTGGGTTTTTCATAAAGCCCCTTTAAAGAGAGACATTATTAGGCATCATGTGGCAGCCCCCACACCTGCCACTCCAAGCGTCCACGGTAGCTGGTCACGCAGACGGAGAGTGGGCGGCTAATAACGAGAGGTGACAGAGAGGCTATGTGAAGTGCCTGTTAAAGCTGCGCCATTTACATTTTCAACGCTAACCACCCAATCCACGGTGCTAACTTTGTTGAAACATCCACCAGCACATGGAATATTACTTATAATTTGCTTCAGCCTACAAACTGAATGAAACGATAATTACTGGAGAATGGCTGCTTTGAATGGTGAGATTTATGGGGGTGTTTGTGGAGGTTCTGCCCGCTAATTTGAACTAAGTTATAAGCACTTAGTGTGTGTGTGTGTGTGTATATATATATATATACACATGCATATTTCAAATGTTTCAGTAGTGATAAATGTACCTGTTGCTAATTAAACAGTAGCAAACAGAAGTCATTTTTGCCTCATGGTAACTATAGCAACTGCATGTTGCTTACACTTTTTATATTGGTAATGGCTGATATGTTGACAAAACATAGCAAATTCTCTTGTTAATTAAAAAATAAAAAACATATCACTCAAATAAAAACAAACTTGTGTAAGGGAATCTCAACAGATTGTAAAATATATTCACAAGTACAAAATATACACATATGTACTGTTAATGACTTATTATGTATAAATACGCGCACATTCAGTATATATTTACAAAATATTAACATGTAGCCTAGGCTATATATTTATATCCATATAGTTTTTAATTCAATATATAAGCACGTATTTTTCTTAAACGTATACATATGTATACACTGTAAACACATATTATGTAGACAAAAACACATAGTTCAGCACTATAAAAAGTAATATTTCCTACGGATTAAATGTGTAAACCTTAAATAGTGTACACAATATTGTAAACACACCTTTATTAATTTATTTTTCCCACAAATATCAGTAATTATGCATTTCTAAAAAAGTTTTTAGTGAGTTGCTGTCACAAGCTTTACTATGACTATGATAGTAATAGCCTAGACTATGTTCTTTTTTTGTATGTCTCTCTGTTCCCCGTTAAAGGACTTTTATTATGAATGGAGTTGTCTCCACCCACCTTGTCTGTCGCTATGGCCTCCCATTAGTTTCTACGCCCCCTTGTCTTGTTTGGACTTGTACTTAAGGACTCAGTTGTGTTTTGTATGTTGCTGTTCATTGTGTGGATTTACCCCTTTGTAGCCTTCCGTGTTTCCTTGTTTCTCCTGGGTTTTTCGTTATCGACTCTCACTCTTGCCTCGCCCCATTGGCTTACGTTTGCCGATCGTCTGACCACTGCTATGCCCCTTGGATAATTCTATTGTCTTAGTTTTGTTTAATAAAGAAGTTTGCATATGGATCCGCACACCTTACAGTTGCATTGTATTATATTGTGAATCCTGAACTAATCTGACAACCTGAATAAACCATTTCAAATATTAAAATGATAGATTTGTACTCATATATTATAATATTAGTAAAAACATGTTATAATCATATTACACTGTATTATATTGTACTGTCAACTGAACCTAACATTTTAAATATTATTAAACAGTAAATTTGTTTTGTTAAAAACTTTTTTAAATTTTGTAAGTAATATTATTTCCCCTTTTTTTGAATCTCTCTCTCTCTCTCTGCTACATTCTGAATATTTTTTTAATTAAATTTTGAATGTTTTCATACAGTATGTATTTGTCGCTGGCCCTGAATCATGAATAGCTCATTTAAGCAAAGCCTGAAAACACTTTTTATTTTCTCTCCTGTCTTCAAGGACTTCTTCTGTTTAGCTCCTCATCATTCAATCAGAAAAACTTGCTCAGATGAAGAGCTTCCTAAGCAACAGATGATAAGCCAGGCTTTTTCTGCAAGTCTGCCCCACTCAGGCACAGAAAGCTTAGTAAGAGAGAAGATGTAGTCTCTGACTGCGTAACAAGATCAGGACAGAGTTTATGATCCTGTGGGACTCCCCTCATTCCTGTCAATGACGCGGAACGCTTGATCCCATGGCATTAGACCTCCCTGTTTGAGTTAATACCCCGGGTAAAGCTGTTTTATTCTGGCCTTAGTGTATAATACTTCCGGCCGGTCGTGGAGGCCTGGGACCACAGCTGGTCATCGAATTCACCCTTTGTAATCCTTTGTATGTGTTTTTTCATCAAATATATCTATCAGTGTTTATGTATCACAATCAACAGTACATTTGAAGCAGTCATGGTTTTTAATGCATCATACACAAAGGGGTCCATCTGGCCCTTGGTTTGAATGGCAGGTGATCCCTGCATGCTCCTGCCATAGATTTCCCCTCCCATATGGATGCGTTTTTGGTTCTTTCAGAGTTCACGCAGGGCTTTGGCTCCGTGACTTTGCTTTGGAGAGAGCGGCACCTCTCAAGAACTCAACTTGACAAGGTCGTTTTGTTCGCCATCAGAAAGAACATTAATGAGATGGAGGATTGAGATCAGAGGCATTTTACGGGTGAGAATTTACAGCTTTGTCCAAATGGATTGAGAATGTGTGCGGCCCATGCTTGCATTTGAGCAAGTGTGTGCGTGTGTGTTCAGCCTTAAAGGCCGCCCAGTAAGGGCCTTTTTGCAGAGTCAGACCCCAGTCAATTCACCTCCAATTACTGACAGTCTTTACCCTTTGCAAGGAAAATGTCACAGTATTGACTCATTGTTGTTTCTCCCTTGTGTGTTGCTGGGCAGATTTTTTTTAAATGCACTTCTTTTAATTCTCTCTCTCTCTCTCTCTCTCTCTCTCCTCTTAAAAGATACATAGCATTTATTAAAGTTATGAATGATAGATTAGCATGGCTATTCCAAATGGATTTTATATGTGTTTTTTTAATAATATGCGTCCCGCGGTAACCGCTTACAATGCGCAGAGCCTCACTGGTCATTAATAATAGTGTTATTTGGTCACAGTGACTGTGTGCATGGCTTAATGTTGGGGGAAGTTCGGGTAGTGCATCTTTAGATCACTCAGCTGTAACACAGAAACTAAATAATTCAATTATCAAGATGCACATACACTAGTCTAAACCATATAGCAAAATAAAAACAGTCAACACTTAAAACTTCCACAGGGACACAGCATCATGTCTGACCTGCACTATGTGCTGGTATTTTCATTCTCTCATCTGCCTCCCACTGATTTTCTTTTACACTCCATTGTTTGGTCAAATAGTCCATTTGACCATTTTTAAGAGCCCTCCAAAAAAGATAACTGACAAAAATAGGTCTGGAGCCAAATTAAATATGTATTTTGTCAGAATGCACTTGTATTTTTCAGTGGCTGTTAATGGAGAAAGGTGCTTTTTAAATTAATTAATTTTGTGATACCAGCAATTTTACAAATGCTGTGCTCTTTGGTAAGAACAATGTCCTATCTCACAGATAGATCCTTCAGAGTGTCTTGGGGTGGGAAGGTTTCCAAAACACATCGTCTGGTCACTGGGGTTCCTCAGGGATCAGTTCTTGGACCCCTTCTCTTCTCCATATACCCATCATAAAGGCTCAAGGTTTCTCTTACCACTGCTATGCTGATGACACACAGCTCTAGCTTTCATTTCAACCAGATGACCCAACGGTAGCTGCACGGATTTCCGGTGCTTGGCGGACATCTCGGAGTGGATGAAAGTACATCATCTACAGCTCAACCTGGCAAAGACTGAGCTCCTCATTTTCCCTGCAACTTCAACTCTACAGCATGATTTCACCATCCTTTTGGATTCATTAACTATTACCCCATCAAGCTCAGCCAGAAATCTTGGTGTTATCTTTGATGACCGCCTCTCTTTCAAAGACCATACTGCGAAAACTGCCCGATCTTGCAGGTTTGCCCTACACCACATTAGAAAGATCAGACCCTTTCTTACAGAGCAGGCTGCACAGCTTCTTACCCAGGCCCTGGTTATCTCCAGGCTGGACTACTGCAATGCTCTTCTAGCCGGTCTTCCCTCTTGCACAATCAAACCTCTACAAATGATTCAGCACGCAGCAGCACGACTGGTCTTCAACGAGCTCAAAAGGGCCCATGTAACTCCTCTTTTCATCTCCCTGTACTGGCTACCAAGTGAAGGCACTGATGCTTGCATATGGAACAATCACCGGCTCGGAGTAAAAACATGCTATTTTCATGTGTGTGTCTTAAATGCAAATAAGCTGCTGCTCCCACTCCCTTTTTCAAAAGACTGTAGAGCCTTTACAGCTCTGGTTTTATACAGTCCATCAACAAAAAAACTCGTGACTCACACGCAGCCAGAGTGTCTGCAAAATTTTGTATGAATTTTACAGACAGCAAACATTTTTGGGATAGAATTAATATCATAGCTCTGCTCTAATTTTCATTAAAAATGAAAAACTGAAATATCACACCCACTGTAAATATTTATTTAATAGTTCTTTGGCCACCTTTAAAGTTTATATACACTAGGCCTACTGTATATCTACATGCAAGAAAGTGAGTAATATTTTTGACAAACAATGTACATTTTAAATGCGAATTTCTGCCAACAAATATGATTTTGCCATTAACTAATTCTGTATGTTTTCTGTATATTATTTTCTGTTGGGTTGAATTCAGTGAAAAATTATAAAAGACGTTTCGTGGTTTTCAAATGTTCTGAGTGCTGTTTGTCACTATGTCTATGGCGGAGACTAAAGAAAATAGAACCCTTTATAATCAGTGATGTTGTCTATTTTGGTTGCAGCATTACACGAGGCAACACGACAAATACCTTACAGTAAATTAAAACCGCATTCTGTTTCTGACACTTAAAAGACCTGCAATACTTCAGAAATAAAGGACAAATGGACTCAGTGGTTGCTTTGTCATGTCCAGTATAGACAACAACAGTCAAGTCTGGTCTGTGTCACTGCCGTATCTAGACTTGTATCACATCTCATTAAAAAGAGTGAGAACGACTGCTCTGAAGCTCTAACCAAAAGTACAAAAGTTCACCATTTGAGTGCACTTGTTTATCTTCACCCCAAGACAATTTATGACATTGGCTGCTCTCTTGGTTCTCACGCTTTGTAGATTTTACTTGGCAACAATAAAGTCTAAAGTGATTCTGTCTGCATGTTTGCACACTGACAGAAGCGCTGGAGCCAAACAAAACATGCCCCCTCATGATTCAGAGCTGTAAAAAGTGTACAATTTACAACAAATGCTCTGAGCCACTGCGATCGTGTTAACATGCGTCGCCTATTTAGTCTGGTCACGATTCTGGCCTGATTAATTCGTCACTCTAAAAAAAGAGGAAATGGGGGGACAGAGATAATGATGAGGGGTGGGGTATCTCACTAGAGTCGGGACGAGGAGACGGGTCACCACTGCGGTAGTGATAGGTATGGTAACCTTGGACAAATTGGGGACGGTTGTCCTTCTGAAGAAAATAGGCTTTTATTTTCATTAATGGAATCTGAGGACATCAAAATGCTAGTGTGAGCCCAAATGTCGCCAAAACTATTGATGAGTCATCCTGCATTTGATTATTGTCCAATAATATGCTCTCTCAAATTACCAGGTCCTTTTTCTTATATAATTTATTAGCTATTAATAATTGCTAATTAGCAAATAGCTAAGTAGCAAATCAGAGTTTACAGTCAAGAGGTGATTTGGAAGGATGCATCCAAATAAGCCTGCAAAATCTTGGCTGAAGGACATCTCAGTTTGAAATATCCTTCAATAGGCAGTCTTCATTTCATATCCTTAATGTGCCTTGTTTTGAAAGATGCATTGTGTGCATCCTTTGGGTCCTTCGATCACCCACAATCCTTTGCACACACTCAAACTCATGAAAAATAATTAACTGAAAATGAAACACCACTGTGCTGTTGCAATTTCATTATGTTATGCAAGACCCAAAAAAAAGATTTTGGAGATGAAGACATTATGTTTTCTGATCTGCTCTGTTTTTTTTGCACATAATGCAAACCACTGGGAGACATGTATGTCATTAATAGAAATTCAGTAAAAATAAATGTTTGTTATTGAATTAGAATTTTAAAGTATGTGCAGAGATCGCAAGGGTGGATATATTACAAATAAACCATCTCATCGTGGCTAGCTGAAGTTTCAAAAAGTCTGGACTAGATAGGATGCAACGAGGATGGCTAGCATTGTCAGTTAGCCGTTGTGGGAAGATTCCAGAACAACAATACCCTGAAAGCAAAAAATATCTTTCTCCATTATGAATATATGGATATAAACAGTTTTCCCTGCGTTAAAGAGCCGTGCAAATTGTGTTGCTTTTAATGGATTGTTCAAATATACACCTTATTTAGCACTCTTTTTGTCTCATCAAGTGTCCCATTATTTCAGTGTGAGAAACCATTGTGAACTATGTCAGCAAATTGTCAAGATGAATTCTGCACAACTGCAGAACTGCTTGCAAAAAGAAACCCTTGCAATGGGCTGGATTGGAGTGCCCTAAGCCCTTAATCACTTAGAATCAGCTAAAGAGTTGGTATATTGTTTACATATTTCCCTTTAAGAATTTGTTTGTATATAATTATGCTTAGGCTGTTATAAATGTAAAAATTATTTATATATTTAATAATATAAATTATAATTTAATAATTTATTTCCATTGTGATCTATGGAGTGGCCTGAAGGGAACATACGAAGCAGAGTTACTCCCTCTGTCAAAATCTTTGGGTCAAGGGTCTGTGCATATAAACTTCCTTTGTTCACTTAACGAAATGTAACACACTTCAAAATAGAAACAGTGATTCCCCCGAGGGGAAGTGCTTAGGGCAGCTCTTGAGTGCATGGCTAATTCTGCCTTCACATGCTATCAAAATTATTGTAAATACAAGTCTCCTAATCAGAAATTTAACGTGAATGGCCTTTCAAGTCGTATTTACCACTGGGAAATTCTAAAATATTTTTTTTTGGGCAGGTCATAAACTTAAACACAGTGGAGGGGAAAACCATTGCTGGTGCTTTTCTCATTAGAACTTCTTCCTTTTGTCTTGTCACTAAAGTAGTATATTTATAGCCTAGATATGATCATTTAAAGCATATTATGTGTTTTAAAAGCAGGGAAATAAGCATGTATTTGACTGAAAATCCGGAATTGCCATCAAACTGCAGTACATGTTTATGTATTCGAATGTATTATGTTTATTCGTCAACTTTTACATCTTATTACAACTAACTTGTAATCACAACTTCATAACTGTGAAATAGGAAATGTCCGAAATTAGATTAGCTGAAGGCAGTGATGGAATGTTGGTTTCTGGAATAAACTTAAAGTACGTTTTTAGGTCATCTATACATCTAACATACTCTTAAAATGCAACAAATACACTGATAACTTATCTTTTGGGCAATATCATGCTCACTAGCAAAGCTGAAAATGACAGTTTATGCAAAGTTTAGCTAGTTTAGCTAGTCAGAATTCACAGAATACAGCACCTGCTGGTAGATTGTGCAACTATACCACATCTGGGATTTTCTCCACTGGCACCTGTTTTCTCCATGTAGTTTTTTTCTCCATGTAGTTTGTTGTGCATTTAACATTGTCTTGACCTCATCCTCCAGCTCTAGACTGATTAGTCACATGGTATTTACAGCTCAAAAAACATATCCTAGAATCCTGAAGTGCACTTGAGCAAAGTTGGTAGAATTCGAATTACCTACTTCCTCACCCTTTTAGTTGCAGAACAAACTTGAGAAGGACAGGGCAGCAGAGGACAGTTGTCCCTCTGAATTGTGACAGACTTATGCTGTTAGCTTCTAGTTCTATGTAAAGTATACAGGTTTTTTGAGGTCGTGGCCTAACAGACAATGATTAATGACCCGGTGCCGTGTTTGTGAGAGGATTTTCAGTCAGCTCTACTCCTCTCCGTCTCTCTTGTGACTCTCTTTCCATCAATCTGTCTGAGCTCTTTGCATGCAGGGTCTGACTAAAACTTAGCTAAAGGTCTGAAAGAACAAGACAGTGGCCTCGGTAACAGATCATGCAGGTGACAGTTCCATAAAGATCACTTCCCACAATGCCTTTCTTACCTCACCTTTCTGATAAGTTAAGGGTTGCTCAGAGTAAAAAAATGTGTTTGTCTGCATAATCTTCCAGAAATTTTCTTCCCCTCTAATGATGCTGCTTCTTAGATGACATAATTATATGACTTGGGTAAGACATCAACAAGAGTGTCATTTATTTAGTATTCTATTTAACTTTGTCACAGTTCAACTCAGTTTGCTCCAAAACAACATACGGGACACACATTTTAAGGTCTAAAACATTCACAATATGGACATTCTTGTTCATACGTTTGCAAATATTGGAATACTTGCATAATAACATATACTGTCAACAAATTAGCATTTTAGCAAAGATAGCCATTTCTCATTTCACCACCAAAAATTCTCACACAAGTTCACATTGAATGTATGTAACTGACAGCTTTTTGTTGTTGTTGTTGTTGTTGTTGTTTTAAAAAAAGCGAGAGAAAGAAAACTTTGATATTTTATGGGATAAGTGGGAGTGATAACCTGAATGACAGCTTCAGCAGCTAACAGTGTCTCAGATGATCCTGAGGTGATATCTTACTCTTCGCATAGCACTCATCGCTAGCACAAACAGCGCCTCAGAGATGATGTAGCTGAGTGATATCATCATAAAAAAGAGCCAAAAGGCTCTTCTGATAGCAATACTCCCGCTTGGTGCTGTGAGTCAGTCACAATAGCATAAACTGCCAAGAATGGACTAAACAGAAGGGTTTTTTTTTTTCTACCTAGGGCGTGACTGATTGTTTTATTCAAGCATAACTCAATAAGGATGTGACATGGAAAAGGAAAGGATGTGACATGTGGCCAGGTATCGTTTCCCATACTAGGAATTTGTGCTCTGCGTTTAACCCATCCAAGTGCACACACACAGCAGTGAGAAGTGAACCAACATGCACACACACCATGAACACACACCCGGAGCAGTAAAATCTACCCTCGTACCAAACTTTTTTTCCCCCTGTGGAACACAAAAAGAGCTCTTAATGTCAAAACTGCTCTTCTACACACAATGATATTGTAAAGGTTGTCTAATTTTTAAAAGAGGGTAATATTCATACTGATATAGGCCTAGCAGTCAACTTGGACTACTGACATCTAGTGGTGTGGATGCAACAGGATGCAAATGTTTTGAGTTACTTTTTTAAATGTGCTTCTGAAAATATATCTTGAATTGGCTAGAAAAACTCTTTTCACATTAAGCCATGATCATGTTATTTAATGAGCAAATGTGTAGTGATCAAATATATTTACTGAGTAAATACTAAGTAAAGAAGTGTGATCTCAACATGTCTGCCCCATGAATAATAAAATCTCTTTTATTAGGCTACTGATAAGACTGGAGACTTTATCTCTGCCTCCAAAATTAAGGGGCAAATATGTGCACATAAATGTATCTACATTTTCTTTCTATTTCATTATACCTTTATCTCACACAGGACAACAAGTGTGCTATACTGCCTCTGGTGCACCTTCAAATATACACTATAACAAAATGAAACATAATAATGGCTCATATAGAGGAGCAAGGATGGTTTTGTGGACCAGAAAACACTTTCTGCACACAAAAAAAAAAAGAATAAAAAAAGCCATCAAAGACACCCACATGCACGCAGAAATCAGAAATGCAGAGAGTGATAAGGAATTTCTGTTAAACCTGTTATTAAGGTCACAAAAAGTCTGCTTTGTGTTTTGCCAGTTTGAGTGTGTTCGCCGGGGAGTGACTCATGTTTGCGAGGCGTCTTAAGCAGGAAAATAAATATCGCTCCGTGAGGAGGCAGAGAAGTGAGCATTTATTTATTTCTTTTGGCTTATTGATTTAGTCTGAAGAGGAAGAGCTCAGCTTCCAATCATCCCTTTGAATTATAATGAAATGTGGTGGATTGGAGCGTGCAGCCAATCACCAAGAACTACTAAACGAGGGCAACCACTGAGTGATCAAAGTAATAAATTTAACCAGACGCGCGCTGCTCGTTCTCCCTCACCCTTAATTCACCCAGCCGACACTCACGTAAATACATTTTCAGTACGTGACTTAAATGAACGCTCTGCAGTTTTGTCCCAAATCTTATCGGTATGCATAAAAGGCCACAGTGTCCCCGTGTGCGTAGTATGTAAAGAATCCTGCATTCATGGATTCTCTCCCAGCAGTTTAGCGATTCAGACCAGCTCCTGTGGGAACGGGTTAGCCTACAGCTTGCTATGCAAAAGGCTGCTGCATCAGCCAATAGGATCCCTTCACTAAGCACAAAGGATCTTTTATACAGACATACATTTTAATGTAATCTGGTTTGTGCAGGTTCCGCTGCTCTGTTGATGGATAGGTGTTGTTTACCCTGTGTGTTTTGTTTCATAAACAGATCTGAAATGGGTTTTTTCATTCATTTTACTATTACAATTACAATTGCGCATAGGGATTTAAAGACGTACCTAACTCTGAGTTTTAAACTTTAATATGTTACTTTACCCATGGAAGATATGGCAGACAATACGCATATTCCAAAAGCATTGAAAATGCTTCAATGATGCTATTCTCTCACGTTGCCCACTTTGCGTTTAAGATGCTGAACTTAGAAATGAAGTGCCACGATTTGTTAGACATGTTTAATTTCCATCAAGTGGATTTTGTAGCCTAATTAATCCCTTTGGCTCACGGCTCTCTTCCTCACACCCTGTCATTTCCTCCTCCAACCAAACACAAACGTCTGTTTGTTAAATCAGTTATTCCAGGGAGGCAAATGAGGCATTTCACATTCACATACACTCAAAAAGGAGAATGGGGATATGTTATAGGCAGGGATGTTAATTTGATGTGTTCATTCAGTTGACAGAATAGAACTCAGGTACCTCTGTGTATTTTTATCTTAAAGTGCTATACAAAATTTGCCACTCATTGCGTGAGATAATAAACAATATAACGTATTACATGCAATATTTAGATTTTTAAAGCAATTGTCTATTCAGTGTTTAATTTGTCTCATTAAAATGTAATATGTTCAATTTGGGGCCTTTTCTCTGCAAATAATGATATATAAAGCAGTTAATTTTACTAAAATGGAGTAGCGCTAGTTATATTTTTCATCAGAGTCTTGTTGAGTATAAGTGTTTGGTGAAGTGTGGAGTGTGAGTGTCTCTTCTCAGGGCAGACAGCCACATGAAAAAGGGAAACAAGCAGCATGGATTAGAAGAGGAAACTAGGAAGAGTGGGATTTGCCCCATCGAGCCGTGGAGAAGAATTTGTAAACATCAGTGCTCTCGAATGTTGTCCTTGGCCCTTTTTTTTTTGTCAGTGCAAACAGAGCCTTAGGCCCCCCTGGAGACTCCATCATCGCACAAGGAGAGGCACTAGGAGAAAGAAAGATGCATGTAGCAAAAGGTCCTAAACACAAAAAAAAGGAATCAAGAGGTTTGAGGGGAATAGTAATCAGTGTTAATCTTGCCATCAAAATTACTAATGGAAATGTCTGGTGGCTTATTTTTCTTTTCTTTTTTTTCTTTTTTAATGAAAGATAAAGTACACAAAGCAAAAGAAAAGAAAATTTTGCAAAAATGTCCAAAGTAGCAAATTTGCACTAACAACGCTTTTAGAAAAGAGAAATGTAAAAATAATTATTTCAGATAACCCATTCAGTTGACCCACTTGAGCTCAAAGCCAGTGAACTGAAGTGCTTTTCTGGTGCATTTATAAGCCGTAGTATTTACGGTTGTATATAGATTTTTGAATATCCTTAAAATACTATTGCATTATGATATAAAGAATAACTTTAATATTTCATTAAAAGACAAAAACTGTTTCAAAAGCACAGTGAAATTTACTGTAATGCTGATTCTATAAAAACTAAAAACTCTCTGAATTTCAACATGAACTTTTTTGACTCTGTATTTTATACTTGACCTCTCACAAATGTTTAGTCTGTGCACAAAATTAGCAGAATGTGTCCTTTCCGTGATCTGTGTGTGTGTCTGTAAGTGTAATTGTATGGAGCAGAGCTGAGGTCATTTCTGTCCTAGTTGGCATTTTTAGACAGTCGTCCCTGGTGACCATGTTTCAATGACACTTTTAATCATTCATTTATTCTTCTCCACAGACTGTCATTCACCCAAAGAATCCATTGGAGGGCTCAGCTAAGGACAAGAAAACCAAATCAAAATGATCTTTGCATTTTTCATACTTTATATTTGCCTGAAAATGCATGATATGATCACCTTTTCCTGGCCCTGGGGGTAAATTGTAATGGCACTTGATGTTATTGCACATTTCCTGACAGGTGAATTAAAATATTAAGCTGTATTCATGAGTGCTGCATGTGTGCTATTGTCGCCTGTTGTTTTTGTACTTATTAGGGAGCGTATTCAAATATCTAACAGCTTGTCAAACATGAAAAGCAATTTTCATTTACTTTATCTAAATATTATGCAGAATCAAGTACGGGATGTACACTCTGAAGTGGGAAAATAGACAATTTCTAGGCTCATTTGAGGTAGAGGAAGGCAAGCCTGGCTGGTTCGGTTTAAATCACTTTGCTCTATCTTGTCATGGGACACATTTCATTAAGCAGACCAGCTGGGGCAACGGCGTGTGATGCATCCGCTGATCCGTCACACAAATACATTGCTCTCTCTCGCTCACTCGCTCCCTCTATTTCTCCTACTGACAGAGTGTGAGCGATCGGTGTCAATCCGTCTGATGAGATGACTGACTGCTAGGACATATTTATTTCCCTCTCACCCTCCTACTCGTATCCTGCACCTTCCTCGATTCTGTTTATTTGTCCATCAGACTCATATGTTGCCATTTGAGAGCCTAAGTCAAGCACAAGCACTGTCCTTTTTTATTTACCTGGTCTCATGGCATTAATGTACATTGGTGCACTTTTTAGCGAGTCACAAAATATGTACCAACAAGTAAATATTACTGCAGTATCCAAAGGAAATGAACAATGGAGGCAGTAAAACTCTGACACCTTTTATTTCCTTTCACGCAAATTTACAGAGTTTCGCACAATTACTCAAAACAATATTAATATGCTGGGATTTATGAAAACTGATGCTTTTGAACATTAGCATCACACATACCCAGCTTCATATCTGAGGGTTTTCATAGTTTATTCGGTAGCTCACAGAATGTTGAGATCTACTTAAGAGCTGAGGAACCTTACCTTGGTTCGAATCCTGTGTAGCTATGGATTGACAAAACAGGCAAAATCTGTGTAAAAGGAATTTGAAGAGAGACGGTTACATCAACAAATGCGTTTTTATATCACTTAGGTTTAGGGTTGGATTTGATATAGGGCATATTTCAATCATGATAAAGCATTAGCTTTTAGCAACAGTCCACAGACACAGCTGCAATACATACCTGTTTCAACATAATAAAAATGTGTCAGGGTTCACGTTCAACCTGTGTTTTAGTGCCACTCAGTGGACATTTTGTCTTTGCGAGGTACATATTTTTATGAGACCAGATTAACGTTGTTTCCTTAGGCAATATCAAAATTTGTTTTGCTTACACTAGACTTTTATACATAATATGCTGCAGTTTAAGCGAACTGTGCTGTAACTTTCGTTATCTAAAAAGAGAAGAGAGTCCACATAGGACGTGTTTTGGCTGTCCAGTTGCTAATTTCAATAGTTTATCTATGTGCATATGTCAGACTGGTGTATTGGTCTTTGTCATGTCTTGCTGTTTATTTTTTATCTGTTTAAGACACTGTGTCAAGTTCAAAGACAGTTCAGCTGTGAAAAGCATGTCTCGAGACCCCTGTGTTCTGTTTCATTCCATTGCGCTCTGTCTAACTGGTTCAAATGCAACCAGTTGGTTTAATAGATCAAAAAGCCAAGTACAAATATACTGTAGCTCCAGTCACAAAGAAGTACTCAGTGTATCTCTGTCATTTTTAGTGCTGATTTAGGGGCCAGAATATCAGGTGTGTGACCCCCCTCACCTCAAAAATAAAATAAAATGTAACAATTTGAATAGAGGATCCTCTCCATTTAAATCACTTTAACCTACAGACTTAAAAACAACCTTGCAACAGTGTAAAAGTAGCCCAATTTAATGGGAAAACACAGACTTGGCAACATCTTCCATTATGTGCAACTCACATTAACAGGAGACTATCCCTGTCCGCTTACATGGAAGATACAAATGCACATTTCAAATTATATCAGATCTATTTCCACATATAAATAAGACCTGAAGGTAAACTGAGAATATCAGAATCCTTTTTCTGCTTACACATTCGTGGGTCATATTCAGTCTGTGCCACATGGGAGGAAAGAATCAGAATTGGGTCACTTAAATCATTTAATGAAAATGCAGCCTTAAAATGGGCACAAATTTTAATTGTCTAATAAATGTCTTTTATTAGTCATATAACTATACTATCAGGAAAAACTGATGGCTTGACAAAGCCTTGAGTGAAAGTTTTAAGATTTTTAGGAACCCTTTGTCAGCGATCCGTTTTGATCTTTTAAAATGCTAGGAAACCTCCTACAATTACTTTAGATACTTTCATTGTACTTCTGCATCATTTTCCCTTATCTTGAGGACCACATAAGTAAAAAAATGGCTCATCCTACCCTATTGTGTTTTTTTTTTTAAATTATGGAAAATAACTTACAGTGCTGCAGAACTATTAACTTTTCTCATTACAAGAATAGCAATGTACAAAGAATTACCAAGATAGTCACAACTGCAATTATGCATAATTTATAATTTGTATAATAATTGTATAATAATTGCGTATAATTTGTTGGTCTGCATTTCTTGAAATTATAGCTATTATTTTCCAATTCGACAATTAATCCTGCATTTATATAGGATTTAGGCAGTCACTCCTGGAACTTTGCTGCTTAAATTCTGAACGGATTAGAATGTGCACAAATTTCTTTAAAATCACTAAAAAGGTGATACTCACTTTAGTTTATCGCAATCTCAAAAAGTTCCTTTATTATTAATTAATCTCTTTTTTACATTGTATTACAGAGAGATGATTCGCAAGCAAGAGGTGAGTGAATGTAATCGTCAATCACAGGTTGACTAAGATTACATCGCCCAGCACCACGAAAACATGTTGTACAGAATCTCAATGCTTTCCAGAGAACAAATAAATATGTGCACAGGAGCCTTTACCAAATTTGTTTTGCCAACATCCTATAATTATAGTTTTAACTCAGGGTGCTTTTGATTTTGTGTGAGAAAATGAATGTGTTAGAGAAGTGTAAATTGTGTGAGTCTTACGCTAAATGTGTAGGACCTGGCAGCCCTAGATAAATAGATCGATGGATCAAGTCAAAATGTGAACACTCTGGACATTGTGATGATGAATTTTGAATGGACAGTCACCAAAATTCCTTTTGAAGCTTTACTTTGGTAACTCCTGCTCTCTCTTTCTTGTCCAGCACGTACACTAGCTCCTAATTTAGTCTAACTGGAACAGGACAGCTGCGGGAGGGGGATGAATTTCAGGCCGAGAGCTAAGAAAGGTTGCAAGAGGTGAGCCGACTGGTACGGGAATGAAAGTTTTATGGTGAGTAATTAGAGGAGAAGCAAATTTTATCATGAGGCACTTCTTTTATCTAGCTTCAGGTTTTTGTACACGAAAGGCCAAATGTGTCTGCAACTTAGCATTGGTAAACAGTGCACAGTTATCTCAATGGAATATCAGTTTCCAAGTCTGACATATAACAAGGGTTAGTGTTTGTATCTTTAGAGATGTCAAATATCCCTCTGCGGGCAAATGGGAAATAGCATTCCGCACCTTTCTCTTTCTCATGGGAGCAAATACACGATGCTGCCTCCCATTTCAAAAAGAATAAGCAATGATTTCCCTCAAGGAAGCACCTCCTGTGCTCTTCCTTATGGAGGATGCTATGCTAGGAGACATATGGGAGGGGGAATATAAACAGAGGAGAGAGCATATGAGTCACTAGCTCACTAGTGGAAGAGAAGAGATTCTGTCAGAAGGAGGGACAGGGGAAATGGGAGAGGAAGAGGTGAGATGAGGAGAAAATGAAATTGCAAGTAAATCCCTCACTGGACTGGCATGTCACAGAGCAGAGGAAGAGGAAGGATGGGTGGGACGAAAAAGGAGGATGGGAGGGGCAAATAGAAAGGGGAAGGAGGAGGGGTGTGATCGAGAGACGGTGGCGAGATGTTCCCCAAGCCAGATGCGGAGTTAATCCGTTTAGGGGCCTGGAGATGGGGGGAATTGGGTGAAGGTGTGTCTGGGTCAGGGAAAGGCTTCTACGGCAGTCCTGTAGGTCTCCGACATGCTCTGTTCGACACGGACACTCCTGCAAATAAATACTGACTATGATCCGAACCAAAGACCTGGCAAACAGAGGTCTTTGTGTGTTTGTGTGTGTACGCCCCTTGACCCTCTTTAGTGGAGTATAATCCAAACCCCTCAGTGGGTCGATTCCCCGACAGCACCAGATGTGAGCCTGAAACCAGGCTGATACTCAACAGCCCGCTAAACACTCACGTGTTGACTGACTCTTAGAGGACATCCAATCAAATGGCAACATCTAGGTTGATTCTGCCAGTAGCGTATCTGTCAAAATATGCCAGCTGCATCAGTGAGTCAATGTTATGTGAAGTCCAAGTACACAGGCTGGTATTGACGCATTTATGTGATAGTTTACAGTACCCACACACACACAAAAAAAATCTATTCTATCATAATTTACTCATCTTTACATCTTTCCAATGATACTTTAGGGAATAAAATAAAAGTCATTGGGGTCCAATGTCTAAAGACTTATATATATATATTGGTCTACAGATGAAAAAAAGTAGTAGTTCAGTGTTTAGAACTTTAATTTCAAAGCAAGAAGAACATGCAGTTTTGTATGAAGTTTGTGTGTTGGCATGGGGTTTCCTTCAGGTGCATTGTTTTTTCCCAATCCAAATATAAAGTCCATAGCCAAAGACTCTAGGATACGCTCCAACATCCTTGGGACCCAACCTAGGACAAGTAGTTAGATGGATTAATATATATTTCTGACAAATATGCCAGACTGCATCTGTAGTAAAATGGGCTACAAACTACATTTCACATTGCTTTAAGGAAAGCTCAGCCCTGTGCTCCAGGATTACTTTAAATAAAAATTTGCAGCCGGAAATGTATTTACCATTGAACAGACAAACTTGGCCGCAGAGGACGTCTGCTTAACATAAGAACCGGGGATGAAGCAATCACTTGGGGTTATTGAGAAAACATCTAAGGCCAGTGGTGCTTAATGGACATATGACTCCACGCATGAAAAAGCTAGCATTGCTCATTTGCAAAATCTCTCTCTTCTCTGGTTTGCTGTTTACCCCCCAGGAGCCACATCGCTCCCAATCTGGTTGTCTTAGTCTAGGATAAACCCTATTAAAGGCATTTGGTCCCAGAGGGAATGCAGAACCCCCTGTGTGCTAACACACAAACTCAAACACAGACACAGCCAGACAGCAGGCTAAATTTTTCGAACACCTCTGCTCACCAGTCGGCTGCAGCAACGCAGCATCCTATTCAGTTGTTTTGACACAGCTGTCAACATACTGTTAGTCCCCCTGTGAAACTTTGACAGTAAATATCATTACGTGGGTAGCAGAGAGGTCCCAAAACCCATTCCCTATAATTAACATGTGCTTTGTCTTGGTTATCAACAGTGGTCCACAAACAGTAGACTGTGTTAAAGGAACCAGTCATCACATATCACATATAAACTGTGCAGAGCTGCAGGGAGTGATGAAAGAATTAGTCAGTAGGTGTAGAATAATTCTTATAATATCTGACGAAAACAGCAGCAATAATAAATGATTACACTGGGGAGTTAGAGGTCTTTATTCAAGATGAGTTTAAAGCAGGGGCGCCATAACGGGAGGGAGGTTAGGACAGTTCAAGGGACTATGATCAGAGACTAGGTTTGTTGCTGCCACCCAGAATACAATTTTGAAAGGAGGTCAAGGCAATAAACTGTTCAGGGGCTCCGAAACTGTAGAGATGCCCCTGGATTAAAAGAATAGTTTACCTCAAAATAAAAATTCTGTCATCATTTAAGTCTTGTGTCATTTCAACTTTGAAAAGTGTTTTAACAACATACAATAAAGGGGGTCACCTTTATCCATACAATAAAAGTCAATGGGGTCCAATGTTGTTTTAGAACTTATTCAAAAACCTGGGCCCTTGTCTACATTCATTTAATGGAAAAGAGCAGCATGAACTTTCAGTGCAACCTCTTCCTTTGTGTACCACAGAAGAAGGTCAGTTATACACAAAGATTCATAGCTTTTATTGCTGTTTACTTACATTTCCCAAGAATAGTTGCTTGAGGTGAGTTCTGTTACACATAAGAGAGACGAACTACAAATTTCACAGTCTTTTTCTCCAAGGAAAATGGCTTGTGTGATTGGAAAGAAAACTCATCTCGGCTCGCCAGCAGCCCTATGGTGGAAGGTCAGGTCTCAGCCAAAGCAATCCCAAAGACTGCGTTTGGCTCATCATCTCGAAACACAATTCTCAAATAAGCAAGGTTCCACTGCTATTGCGGTTTATCTCGGCAACGACCAAAGTCATCATGATGAGGGGCAAGAGAAAAAACTTATTTACGAATCCAATTACTCAAAGAATACTGTCTTTCAAGAGGTGAGGGGTTGCAAAAGTGGCCCTGGCTTGTAGCGGAATTAAAGTGGACAATATTCATTCCAAGAGCCAATTGCATTTTTAAGTCAATAGATCTGCGTGAAAGACTGCTGTTGACCAGGGTGAACAATGAGTTGGTATGCTTGTCCTGTGACTGATAGCTATGAATCATTGTCTCCAGCCTTTGGATAGCCATTACATTTGTCACGCACAACGTCCACACCTAATTGGCCTAGGTCGCTATGCAACAACACAAGTCATAGCAAATGTACTGTATCTACAACCACTGAGCATGTACAGTTTAAGAACACTGGCAAGACATTGCAACCTAGTACACCTTGTATTCGCACTTTCAAGAAGAACATGTCTCAGCAGGAAAGAGTCCACCATTCAAAAGGTTCACAGGGTAACGGGACGTTCTTTGTGCCTTGAATGACTGATATGTGCTCACAAAACAGCTCTCTGACAGGAATAACACTAAGTCGAATTTGCTTTCTTTTTCTTATTCTATACTTTGACTCACCTCTGCTGTCAGAGTGCATCGATGTACTATGAGGCATGATCAGGTGCTGCCTGATTTCCCGGCTACAGTCGTGATTGGCATGTTAAGGACAACATGCCTCCTTCTGTCAGCTACATACATCAGGACTGGTTAACTTTGACAGGTTGCCAATTTTCAATATAAGTCTTAGAACTTTTTTAAATTAGCGAATAGACAAACCAATTCCAGACTGACCTGTAATCCTTATTTTCTTGTTGAGTGAATTCTAAGCAGTTTTGTGGATGATGTACACATTATGTGTGCACTTTTAAAAATAACTAAAAGTATTTGAAATAAAGGTGGAAACCAATTCTCACTATTAACTATATTGCGGCATATTAGTATGTATGTTGCATATTATTATGTATATTACTAACTTATTGGCTGTGTTTATTAGTACTTATAAAGTGCATATTCTGCATGACCATATTATATATTCACACACTTTATATTAGGTGGCCTTAACTACTATGTACTTACATCATAAAATAAATGTACTTATTGTGGTCATATTGTATTGCAAAACACTTTTGCTGCTATAGAAGTAGGATACAGGTAAGGTTAGTGACAGGTTTGGTGTAAGATCCAGCCCAGCCCTTCATGGGGTTGCCCATGGTTTATCCATTGGTACTTCGGTGTGACTTGTCCTGGACACAGATTTGCGGAAATACCATTACACGTTAACCTTCTAAAAAATGTATAGAAAGTTCAGAATAAGTAAAAAAAAAAACAATCTATTATTAGTCAGGTAAAGTTTTATAATACCAATTAGATCATCAATTAGAAGCCAATTTCAATGTATAAATAAATGTATATACATAAAAAACATCAGTTCCCAAAGATTAATCTAAAAGTAAAGATATGCATACCTGACCTTTTAGAAAATACATAGTACAGACTGTGAGCACATATTACACTACGGGCTTTTTCTGGATTTTTTTTTTTCAACTTTGCAACTTTCAAAGAGATTTTGAGATCAGTTGTAAAAACATAAAAGGCCTTGGGTCTTCGTTCCTGTGCCCCAGGGTTGGAGATTTAAACATACAAACATTTAGCAGAGCACATTTCTACAAAAGTTTTCAATCTTTGTTATAATACAAGTGACATCGTAAAACAAACAAAGTGTCATGCTGGCGTGTAGGGAAGGAGTCGAAAAATCTAAATAAACGTAAATGTATTTTTAATAAATCAAAAGCAAGGCGAAATCCACAATAATCTTTAAACATAACACACGCAGGGTAACACATCTATTGACGGATCTGGAGCCTGGGGAGGTGGCCCGTCGCCCGCCTCCGGATATGGTGGGACAAAGCTTACAATTTCACTTAAATGATCAAAATTATCATAAAATTAAAATTAAATTAAAAGTTCAAATTAACTGGGTGTTTTACCCAACATGTTTGTGTGCTGTGTATATTTATGCCAATAAAAGTATCATGTTGCGTCACACTTAGCTCTTGGCATCACGCAACAGGGAATAATATTTACTTCATGAGCAGTTGACACTGATATATTTCTTTATTTACTAACAAACCATTTTCTTTGGAAAACGTACAGGTCCTCTGGCATGCTCCCTGTTTTGGTTTTCTGCTAGAGCCCCTTGTGAAGCTCCTTTAGCAGACTCTTAATGGAGCAACAGCTGTGCTATAGCAGTTCCTCATTTAGATCACTTAGGGCCTGTTCCCTCTCTCAGCCCTGGAGAACAGCACAGCATAACTGTTCTCTCACTGTCTCCTGCCCCCTGACCTGATTGCCAAACTTTTGTAAATAGTAGCAAGTAGATTACATTCTTCTTCATTTGTCACGTTCCCACAGTAATGAGGACACCAGCTAATACATTCCCAGAAAAAGGTCTGGTCAATGTAAGTAATTCAGTTCTACCTTAGCTATAAGTTTTGGTTCTCAAGGAGGCCCTTAAAAACATACAAGGGGGCCACAAGGTGATTTAAAAAATGTGTTTTTAAAACAATGACTTAAAGTGAAAAAGTTGGTGGTGGTTTATGATGTTAACTTTCACTCTGGTGAAAATACAATGTTATCTCTATCAGACCATCTTTTTCACAGCAGCGTGAGTGTTTTTTTTAACTCTGTGATCTCATTCCACACCTGCCCTCTCCCATAGAGTGGTACATAAGGTCCCTGCTCACAATGAATATGTTCCTGACTGAACCTGCTTTTTAGGTCCCATTATTGCAATTTGTTTTCTTTTTCGTTTTCAACTGAACAAACCAAATAAATTGTCAAGGGGTACATACTGTATCAAATTTGACATTTTTGATTCCCTTTGAAAGGGTAAAGCTTTTTCTGATAGTGTATGGGCTAATAGTAGTAATCTGTACTGGAAATTATCAATATTTATAGAAATGTGTAGATTAAATTAATACATGAAATCTTAAATCTGCATTTTATGATTAAACAGCAGATTAAATGGCAGAATTAGTGGCTCAGATACAATAACATGGAGCAGGTATACCAATATATATATATATTGCTACAATAAAATAAAGGGAACACTAAAATAACACATCCTAGATTGATGAAATATTCCTATTAAATGTTTTGTTCTTTACATTGTTGAATGTGCTGACAACAAAAAACACAAACATTTGGGGGGAAAAAATGGAAATCAAATGTATTAACCCATAGAGGTCTGTATTTGGAATCACACTCAAGTGGACAAGTAGTGGAAAAACACACTACAGGCTAATAATGTTCTTAAAACAAGTCAAAATGAGGCTCAGTAGTGTGTGTGGCCCCCACGTGCCTGTATGACCTCCCTACGCCTGGGCATGCTCCTGATGAGGATGAGGTTGCAGATGGTCTCCTGAGGTATCTCCTCCCAGACCTGGACTAAAGCATCCGCCAACTCCTGGACAGTCTGTGGTGCAATGTGGCGTTGGTGGATGGATCGAGACATGATGTCCCAAATGTGCTCAATTGGATTCAGGTCTGGGGAATGGGCGGGCCAGTCCATAGCATCAATGCTTTCATCTTGCAGGAACTGCTGACACACTCCAGCCACATGAGGTCCAGCATTGTCTTGCATTACGAGGAAACCAAAGCCAACCGCACCGGCAAATGGTCTCACAAGGGATTTGAGGATGTCATCTTACTACCTAATGCTACCCCTAGCAAGCACATGGAGGAAGGCTTCAAGACTCCCAAACTTCAATTTTCACAATAAATTATTAAAATAATCAATGGCAATCAATGTCAAGTATGAGGTCACAATCAAGCACAATATATTTCACGCAGGGAGCTCTGTATACAACGCCAAATAAAGAAGCTATTTAAGAATTATCACAAAAGAAAAACACAACAAAAACAGAAATAACAGGCACTGGCAGGGGCAGTCTAGATGAGGGGAAGATTCTAATGGTGCACTTGTGGGTCACACACACACAATCACACAGTGAAATGTAAAACCAAGCAGCACTGCATTCCACACAGTTATACCATCACCAGTACTAGCTAACTCTCAGCACAACAATGTCTAGAGTAGTTTTTAGAGTAGAGTTTTTTAAACAAAAAAACAGGATACATTAAATAATGCGATAGAAATACATCCAAATTTTAAGAGATTACCCGCAGGGAATCGTGCCATGCGGCCACCCATCCCGAGTAAAAGGTCTGACCGTAACCAGGCAGCACGCTTAAACTCGGGCGAGGTGCCAGACTGCTCCGCATAGTCTTCACCACGGGTGCTTGGAGGATTTCATCTCTGGCCCAATGGGACACTGTGAGGAAAAAAGGCGCTCTGATCTCCTCTCGAGGATAAGTCGCCGCAAGCCGTGACACCAAGCGATCTAATTCTATCTGTTTTGCAACAGAGAGGAAGACCCGGAGGTTGTAATACCGTGCAAAAGTATTTGGTGTCGCCCAGCCCGCAGCTCTGCAAATATCTGCCAGCGAGGCGCCGTGTGCCAGAGCATGGGAAGCGGCTACAACCCTGGTAGAGTGAGGACGCAACCCAAGGGGACACGGTTCGTCTTGCGCCTGGTAAGCCAAGACGATGGCATCCATTATCCAGTGGGCCAACCTCTGCTTGGAGACAGCCTTCCCCTTCTGCTG
>JAUCNO010000002.1:3840370-3857787 GCA_032353835.1 Enteromius viviparus | reverse complement strand
ATAATGAATATTAATATTTTACATTTATTTATTTATTTAATTATTATTTTGTACACTCGGGAAAAAGGACAAAACTGTACCCTTTCAAAAGATTTTACATACTACACATTAATAGGTTTTAATGCGCACCTTTAAAATAGTAATATACCATTTAGGATAAATAAGGTGCAAAAATACTCTTTTAGCTTTAGGGTACTGCCCTAGTGACAGTTTTGTACGTACATTTTTTTCTCAGGGTGTATCATTTTCACAATGTTTCTGTTAACATTACTAACATAACTGTCAGTTATGCATATCTCCTTCATATATTTGTCATGAGTCAACTGGCTAAAAGCTGTATAAGCCTACACATGGCCCTGTTAAGCGGTGGCTGTCCTGAGAATACCTCTGCCATGAGTCTTTCCTCAATAACATTCTTTCCTCTCCTGCATGTTCTTTGCTGAGGCAATACTGAGAAAACGAAATACCACTGGCACTGGAATAAGAGGTTTCGGTAACACTTTATTTTGATGGTCCCTTTTGAACAATCTGTTGACATAAGTAGGTTTTCACCTACATGTCAACCAACTCTTATTAGAATATTAGTACACTCTCTAATTAATATCTGCTAGCTCTTTATTGTGATGGTCTCCCAACAGATCTACAGACTATAAGTAACTTTGCAAGTACCTGCACATATCCACTTATTCTAACCCTAACCCAGTCTACTAACACTCTACTAGCACTCTATTGAGAGATAGTAGATATGTGCAATGTTACTTATAATCAACAGAATACTGTACGTTAAAGGGACCATCTGAATAAAGTGAAACCGAGGTTTCATACACTTACTGACGCAAGCGTAAGGAGGTGAACACCCTTCTCTGTTCTCCACCTCAACTGCAGAGTTTATTCAATGAGTTTGAGTTTATCATGATTTGTTCAGCCCAGAAGAGTGAGATGAACACACTGGAATGCTGTAGGTGTGAGAGTGTCATGCAAACCTGTCCCTTGCAGCTCAGAGTGTCTCTTATGAAAACCGGTTCACAAGTTTAATGATGTAAGAAGCTAACCTGTTCTATCTGTGAACAGCCTCATCCCACCCCTGAACACAAGTAGCAGTGTCTTATACTCACAGCATATAATAATGGAAAAAAAGGTGAGAATATTTTAAGGACTCATTAGTTTCTTGATGGAAAGTGCAATGGAAATATTATATTTAAGGAAATCTCTTCATAAAGGGCACATCTTCAACACTGTTACTGTAGCACCAGTGCACAGACAGAGCTGTTCTCTGGGGTTTTGTGATGATGAGGTTCTTAACCCCTACTTACTGAGCCTGCAGGAGTTAAAGGGTTAGTGTACCAAAAAAAATTAATTATCCTGACTTTTACTCACCTTTAAAGCATCCTAGTATGTGACTTTCTTTTTTCTGATAAATCCAATCGGAGTTAAAAACCTTTTTTGCACATTATTATGTAAACTACTTGTATAGTCTGTCTTAGGTCATATGTATAGTCAATTATTTATAGTATATGTATAGTTACATGAATACTGTAGGTTTAAAAAAAGATTTCTACGTCTAGTGAATTTAGGTTCATATTTATGTTTATTTATGTAGCTCCGTGGCATCTGGACAATTTTTATTATTACTCACAAACAAATAGAATGCTTCAAAGGTTAGTAAAAGACAGGATTATTTTCATTTTTGGGTGAACTATCCCTTTAAGATCCATCCATATCAATTTTGTAAACATAAAAGTGCAAAAATAAGCTATAGTAAAGGTCACTGTATGAAAGAAAAAGCTTTCTGACCCCTATTTTTATTTATTTTTTATTACAAATTCCCTTAGTTCATTATTGGTAACTGACTTGTGTCTTAAGTGACCTCTAATTCAGTTATAAATAATCAATTGTCCCGCACACATACAGTGAGAGAGTCCATACACACGCATCCCCTTCACATTTAATTGCTTTAATTGTTTTATATATTTATTATTTGTTTATTATTTTATTATTTGTTAAGTGCTGGGCAACTAAGTCTGGTTTCTCCCGAGGTTTTTTTTCTTCATTCTCTAACGGATGGGGTATTAGTTCCTTGCCGCTGTCGCCTCTGGCATGCTTAGTTACATTTTATTCATGTTTAATCTCTTCATTATACATTACCATCACTCTGTTCTCCTATTTGATAATGTTCAGTGCTTTGCTTCAATCTGTATTGTTAAAAGTGCTAGATAAATAAAAAATTGTGTTGTTGTTGTTTTGTGAGCTTAAATCATTCTGTCTGTAAACCGTGTTTTTTCCACAAGTGCATGTGCAATATTTTGTTTATACTTTGTTTCCAATAATTAATTTTTTGCTAGAAAAATAAATAAATAAATCTGATTGAAACCTGTGGATGGGATTTTTAGGATCTGAAAATCAGTTGTAATAATAATTAAAATAATGAATTAAATAAATTTGTAATAGTAATGATGCAGTATTAAACCATAACATACTATTAAGGGCACATTTACATGATGATGTTAAGTGAAAAATAATTAATCACAATTTAGCATTTTTTTTAATGAATGCATAGTAATCTCACTCTCAATTGTAATTGACTGATTCACGACTGATGGCAGAACTAGCATTTCTACCTTCAACTAGTCACCTCTCTTTCTATGTTAGACAGTTCTTAGAAAGGACAGCACGTCATGTACCAGGAATGTGTTTCAGCATGGGACAAAACAAATGTTGGCCACCATAGTTACCTATTTATTTACCCATATATAATGGAGAAGCTGAAGACAAATATTCAATAGATCTAAATATTAAAAAAATAATAGTAATTCCAAAAGTTTGTGACTTTTTGCACTTTACATTAAGAAAAAAAACCTGAAAGCATGCATATTACATGCAGTTTAACACATGAAAAAAACATCTAAAAAAAGT
Source organism: Enteromius viviparus (assembly GCA_032353835.1). Lineage (NCBI taxonomy): Eukaryota > Metazoa > Chordata > Actinopteri > Cypriniformes > Cyprinidae > Enteromius > Enteromius viviparus. Next base: position 3,854,874 of record JAUCNO010000002.1, on the reverse strand, counting down.
TTCACAGATATGAAATGCTGATAAAATTCCTTTTATTTTCTCTATAAATAGGTATCTGCAGTAACAATATGGACCACCTACATCAGTAGAAACTGAGATGCTGAAAACTGCTTTCACACGAGTCTTCCCTCGTTCCTCTCCTGCACGCTCAGGAACAGAGACAGGAGAATCATTGTGAGGACATCCCACGCAGCTATATAGCGTAAACAGATACCGCAGGCATTGGCGTAAAGGTTTCGTGCCTGCATGGATTCAAGTTACAGTGAATACAAGGCGGCAGGGAAACCCTCCCACGACTCCAGCCGTGATTTAATGATCATTTACAGTGATTTGTTCAGCTGTGCTGAGTGAGCCGAACACACTGGAATGTTCTTGTATCAGAAGTACACAGTCACGTTTGTTGATTGATGTGTTTCCGAGGTGTCTCCCCCTCCAGCAGTTTATGTTTGTAATGATGTCAGAAACAAACCTGTTCTTTTTCTAAACCACCTGCATCCAGTCTCCTCATTCTGCTCCCAAACTCATGTGCAAGCCTTAATGTGGGAGTCTTCAGTTATGGGCACAAATAATGCTTCCTAAAGAGAGTTTTATAGAAGAACTGGTTACACTTTATTTAGATAGTACATATAGACATTCTACTAACTGTAAGTAACTTTGTAACTACATGTCAACTACTATAATTTGTGTTAATTCACAATTGCATGTCTACTAACTCTCAGAGTAGACTAATAGGGTAGGTTTTTGGTTAGTAGAGTAAGTTGACATATACTTTCTGATAGTCAGTGTGTTGTATGTTGTGGACCCATCAAAATAAAGTGTTTAATAAGAGATATTAAGCAGGCAGTCTACTAATACTCTAATGACTGCTAGTTGACATGTAGTTGCAAAGTTACTTACTGTTAGAATATCCAAAGTGGACTATCGAAAATAAAGTGTTACCGAACCATTTTTGGTTCCTTGACAAAGCTTTTAATGAGTTCCTACAAGAACCATTTACATCTAAAGAACTTTTTCCATTACAGAGCATTATTTGTTGGGAAGTTTCTTCATGGAGCCATGGAAGAATATCTTTACAGTTTCCATCACAACTACATTATTGCTTTATGTTTGATTCGGTCAGTGTGATTCTGAAATTTATACTTTCTAATTTTGCCATTTTTTGTCATAGCATTTTCCACATCCTTAATACAACTAAATATTTTGACAATTCATTTGTGTACGTTTATGAAGCTACTGTACATTTTGATTGAAAATAACATTCTGTTTTTGATAGTTGATAACTTTTCTTGTCTTCTTGTTCAGTGTTGTCTCTTTGTAAACAAGTACACTCATTTTTGACAAACGTGGTATGCTTGTGTTGGAAAAAACAAAGCAGACATAAACAGTATACTGTATAAAACATCTGTAAATGTCAATTTTACACAAATACAGAATTCGATCCAGCTTAATTATTTTCGTAATTTTAATTGTGATTACTGTGTACGTTTATTATGTATATATAAATACATACATAGGTTTTGATGCATGTGTAAAATAAGTTTGGTATATATATATATATCATTTAAATTATTATACAATTTATATTAATATAAATATATACATACAAATACATGTCAGTTCTTAATATATGCTGTATGTGTGTGTCTTTATAGATACTGTAACACTCAGCTATATGAGGAGGAGGAGACAAGGAGGTAAGTTTTAAGGAGATTTATTGAGTGATAGAAAAGTCTTTTCAACTGATGGTGAGTTGATCTTTTCCTTTCCTTCCTTGTAATGATCACATCCGTGATATTAATGTCCACCTTGTTCCTTTCCAGAAGGCTTCGGAGGACGGCATGTCTTTGGAACGAAGGTCTGCGAAGACAGGTAAGTCAGGACGGTGAGTATTCAATGGTAAGTGTAATCAACTCACGTGAGGTTCTTGTGAACAGTGCTCTGATTGTGCTTGGGTCTCTTGGTGCAGTAGAGTGCTCTTCAAGGTGAGTGTGCTCAGGTGAGTATAAGAGCACGTTGGTTTGACACTCCGTAATGGCGATCTCCACTGTGACTTGGCAGCTTTAAACAGAGACTTTCCAACAAGGTTAGGAATCGTAGAAGACTTGATCAGCGAGTAGACATGAGGTAAACAGTGAGAAGATTACCTTGGTGGATGTTACCTTGATCACCGCCACTGTCATGCTGGTGAGCTGGGCTTTTATATGCTCACCAAATGACATCCAGCCGGCGGTGATTAGCTCGTTAAGCCTCTGTGACTGACTGCACTGATCCTAGTGCAGTCCTGTGGCCTGACAGATACATAATAAATAAATAAATAATAATTTGACAGCACTATTTATAATAGATTTTGATATTTTAAGATTGAAAACGATCTTGAACTATAAAGATGATAATACATTCAAAATAATTAATATAAGAATACCTTTATCCAGCCAGGATGCATTCAATTCTATTATTTTCTGAAAACTCCTGAGAAAATTTTATCAGTTTCAGCAATCATAATAAAAAGAAATGTTTATTGAAAATCAAATCGGCATATGATGTTTGAAGGCTAATTTTCCACTGGAGACTAATTCTAAATAATTCAGCTTTGATCACAAAATAAATATTTTAAAAATTTAAATTTTAAAAACATACATGCAAGTAGAAAAGGGTTATTTTAAACAGTGATAATATTTCCCAATATTGTTGCAGTATATTCTTTGTTATCCAGTAAACACAGCCTTGGCAAGAGATATCAAATAACTATACTCTGAGTAACGATAAGATGAGCCGTCACTGAGCTGAGGTTTGTGGATTTTGGCGGGAAATCAAAGCCTATTTCTAATCATTCTCTATAACCTCATCCTCATGTCTCTGAGTAAGATATGATTCACATGATGATATCTGAGCAGCATCTGGCCTCATGACTGGGAATGGAGTGCATTCCTACAAACATCTCATCTACTTCAACATGCATCAGCCATCTTCAGACCTGATGAAATATTAAGTACGTCATGTCTTCCCTCAGCAGGGACTAGGGTAAACATGGGAAATATGTGCTTACTGTCTTTAAGACATGATCACATACAATTTTTTCATTCAACCATTACATAGGCTAATGTTTAATTTTTAGTCCTAAAGTACAGTACAACAGGCATGCCAGGAAAGCCTCCCTAAACTCTGACTTAACCACAAGTTTTGGTGATTTCTTCAGTCTAGTGAACGAAGCAACAGACTGGAATGTCCTTGTGTAAGAGTTTATCATACTGTTCCTTTCCCTTGTCATCTGAGGTGATTTATAGTTCAAAGGTGTTTCCATTCCAAACTATTTGCATTTTTGATATGCTATCTCTGAGTGGACTGAATTAACCGCCTAATGAATATTATATGATTCATAATTATATGACATGTGTTAGCACCAGCTGCACAGCGCAGATTCTTACTTATAAAACATCATGTCTTCTGACATAATGTGTAAGGCAGTTCTTAGACATCACTTCATTCTGACAGGATGATGTATTATTGCGTTATGTCTTCTAGAGAGAAAAAATATTGCTGATGTTCCCTCAGGTGTGTTCATGGGTACATGCTGGGATGTCGATGTTCCCTGTGTTTAGTTGAAAGGCTCCTGGCCAAGCACCAGATCACTTGTTCTTGGCACACACGATTTCTTGAATGAGGCTTTAGGAATTTTTACGAAAAGAAGAGACACTCTCATGTTTTGTGGTGTAGTAAGTTGATAGCGCTGGGAAATCGAGGGCTTTGTTTTCATGGGCGCATACAGGAAAGGAGAGGGGCCGGTGAAAGGAACAGTGAAAGCAAGCTGTTTTTGTGAGAATGTCCTGTAGGCTGCACATGTTCTTTAACGCAGGAGGTAATGTATTACATGACCCTATAACATCATGTCATTTTTAAAGACCTAGAAGTTGAGGAATTATTGAAACATTAGTGATTGAACCAAGCAATGTCAATGCGTTACTTTTATAAACACAACCTGCAATCCAACACAAATCAACAAATATTTGTTTACATTTTTGGACATATTTTTTTGCAGTCTCCATAAGAATAGTAAACTTAAAATGATTAATTATAAATTAAATTAAATTCATTTTAAAATTATTAAATTAAAATGATGATATAAAAGAAGTTCTAAAAATATATATTATGTTAAATCGCATATAATATATAATATTTTGTTTTTAAATATTTAAGTATATACACTTTGTTTATATATAAAAAATGTAATAGTATTATAAATGCAGTAACATTTATATTTTAAAATGCATTTTATAATTATATATAATTTTATAATTATATTATAATATTATAATAAATATTTATGTAAAAATTAATAACAATTGGAAATAAATCAAAACTACAAAAATCAATAATATGTTTAACATACCTGAGTTAATGTTTAAAAATTGTGTGTGCATATATATATATAAAAGGTGTAGTTCAATATATATATATATATATATATATATATATATATATATATATGGAATATACATAAATAATTTTTTTAGAGATCAAAATTACATAAAAAAATAATTTATAATACATTTTTGATAATACATTTGTCAAATAAATTACAGTAATACTTATTCTGCAAGGATGCATTAAACTGATCAATACATATTATATTATATTCATCAAAGCAAGGACTTTGTCATACTTGTCCGTGGCCAAACTGAAGGATAGTCACAAGAGTCAGTGACAGTTGCTGAATGCATTCTGATATGTCTGCCTCACCTTCTCCTTTTGTTATGAGATGGCATCAATTCTTGGCTATTTTCTGTCTGTTGTCAGAGAACGGCCTCTTCTACACCTTTTATATTACAAACTCATACATTCACCCTGCTTTGGAATGCCACTGACGCAGTCAGAAAGGTTATTCATACATTCAAATTCGTTTTAAGGTCAAGATATTTACTTCTGGACTGTATGATAATGCTTGCTAAATGGCAGAAAATCGCTGATGCTACTAGTATGCAAGCCTGCATAATCAAACCAAGTTTAAAATGTCAATAAAGCAAAAAAATCCCAACAAAACAACTCAGTCAAACTGTTTTTGAGTTTAAAGTATACATATTTGATTTTTAAAGTGATCCTAATAACCTAATAATCTCTGTTTATGCAACATCGTGCAATAATGAAAAAAGGTATTAATTTAGATTTTGTATTTTTTTTTATTCAAGCTGTTGATGTGAAAGTTGCAAAGATTTTAGGATCATAATCAACATCAGCATCTACAAAGAAAACAAAATATACCGCAATCTGTCAGCTCATTCAGAGATATTTACCCCATCCGGACAGACGAATTCCTATCACTTTTGTAAGCAGATGTCTTATGGGAGAATAACTCCAAACAAAGGTTAAAAGAGGTCATGACATCTCACTGTCAACATGATGTATAACTCAGTTACAAACACCGCCATTATTAATATCAATCAGTAATCTTAACTGATGCTGTCTTCCTCACAATTTAAATATAAAAATAATTTAGTTTAGAATTTACCATTCAGTTTAAACAATTAAATCGGACCTTTAATAGAGTATTTGTTTACATAATGCATTACTTAAAATAAACAATTTTTTTTTTCAATACAGACCTAAATATTTTATCAGATTATCAAACTTTATTTAAAACATTTGGATAAAGTTGATTATAGCGTCTCCCAGTGGTGAATTTTCAATTGAAAAGGAAGGTTTGAAAACAAGGTTAACAAGTTGATATGAGATATGAGAATAAATATGAGAATATTTAAACTGAGAAGTAAAATCTTGTTAACCTTGTTCCTAACACACACACACACAAACACATTCAAAGTAAAATAAATATATCTGCAGAGATGTATTGTAATGCATGCAGCAACACAAAAATTAACACAAATATTCCAATTATTTAACCTCTACAGTCCATCAGCTGACCTACTAAAATTGTTTAACTCAGGAATATAGATTAAAGACTTTAATAATAACAGGCGTTTTAAATGACTCACATGTAAGTACATAATGTTCTTGGAAAACACTTTCACTTCTGCAAAATTTACCTGTAATACAGCATTGCAGGAAACTTAGAATGTTCAGGAATCCAAGCATTCTTGCTGAACTTTGGCATCTGCGTTTGTTCTTCTTTAGAACGCAGTCTAGAACAATTACATTTCTTTGTGGCCTTGTTATGCTTATAATGAGGAAATGGATTAGAGTTTGTTTGGATGTGTTTAGATTAGCCGTTAAACCTCAAGCAGTATTTATTGAAGAATTAGGGCTGTCTTTAGTCTTAGGTTCTCAGAAAACAGAGGACAAGGACACCTACAGTATAATCAGGTCATTTTGTGTGCTGTTCAAGCAGGTGACGATGTGTGTTAACTCTGTGTAGTGGTGAGGAACAACATCTTTTAACAAAATTTCATATATACCTAAAAAAAAAAGTATAATCAGATAATTACAGTAAAAGCATTTAAACAACAAAAGCATTTTTTAAACCATGAGCACAAAGTATTGATTGCTTGTCAGAGAAAAATATGAATAAATAAATCAAATGGCATTATTTAAATGACACACCGCCAGTCAAAAGTTTTGATACTGTACTTCTGACTAAATTTAGTATCTCTCATTATTTTAACAACCTCTCAATAAAAAGCCATGCTCATATGCTAGCTAAATATTATAATATATACTTTGCAACACCCCTTTTTAGATTTAAATTGCTTAATATATTTTTATATTAATTTAGTGTATTTTTGGTAACACTAAGTAGCACAATAAGTAGAGTTTGTTAATTCATAGCATTACACTTAAATTAAAACTTATTAATCTGTGTTAACACAAATTAATAAAAGCACATTTGTAAATTGCTAGTACATATTAGATCAGGTCTATTAAAAAGTTTAATAAATGCAACTTTTGATTTTATTTATGTTGATGTAGATGTTTAAACTAATTTTTTTTTAGATTAATAAATGCAAACATGTATGTTAAGAAATAAAAACCTTACCAATTGTTTTATATAATTTATTTTAATTTTAAGTGTATTTATTTTTTGATACCTTGCATAAAAGGCATACATTGTTCTGCTTTTTTTAGGATTATGAATGGATTTATCTTTATTATTATTATTATTAAACCACACAATTTTTGTTTAAAAACTCTTACCTTTCTACAACAAAGAAACCAAGTTTAACTTAGAATGAACAATGCAACATTCACATGGGCCTATTAAAAATGATAAAACCATTAGTATGCTTTTTAAACTGTAATTTTCATATTTGAAGTACACCTATATTGTGGTCAGACCTGTCTGTACTGCACAACTTGCGTCATGAGTGACCTGAATATGCATATTTTAATCCATCTTCTGTGCTAATGTTCCAGAACACTTTATTGTTGCCATTTTCTTAAGCCTGCATACGACTATGTAATTACATGAGTAACTACTAAGTAATAACATAAATTGTTCTCCCTTTTTCTGTTTATCTATCAACGTGATGCTGTAAGTAGGCCAAGACATGTTACTGCACCTTCTTTCCTGACTTACAGGACATATTGTATGGATGGTCTTAGATGGACTAGCATTTAGATTCTCATAAATGCCTCTGCGGAGAAACATGGTACACTGTTAGCTTGGTTAGCCAGTTAGCATTAGCCATCAGTTTTACGCGTTAACAGATCTAATCTAATCCTTCAGAGTCAACCTGATCCTGCGTGAAATGACTTTAATCCTCAAAATCATCATGGACAGAGATTATATGCAGCCACACCGGGGTGTTTCAGAAATCTCAACCAGTTAAAATGCATTCATTTCAGTATTAGATATAAAATATAAGGGCATCCGGGAACAACTGATGCTTTATCAGAAATAACTTCACTTTTCTGAGCATTAATTAATTGCAATTAAACATTTTAGGGTTGTTTTAGTGGATGCATACACTGAATACATCTGCCCAGCTTATCTTTCAATGTTTGACAACCAGAAGTGTGCAAATATTAACATTTTTTAATCTTTCAGACCCTTTCACATATGATTTAGGTGAAATACATAAACTCAAAAGTCATGCTCTATCATTTCTTATATGGTTTAAACAATGACAGATCAATTATATTCCACAATATAAACAATCAAGGATGATATAATGGTCAACTTGCACATAATATCAGGGAGGATTTCAAAATATCAAGATGTTTTTTTCAATATTTTTTGAAGGCCCAGAGATTTTAAATAAGCTCCTTTTTACCTGAAATGTCCAAGGAACAAAACTAAAAACAAAACTAAAATTGGGTGAATCATTTATTCAAAGCAATATCTATTCTCAAAAAACATGACAAAGATTAGGAGTTACATCAAGTCATTACATAAAGTTATGTTCTAATGAAAATGCATTTAAATAATAAAAACAATGGATTTAAAACTCAACTTTTTTCACAAAATGAAAAAAGTGGAATAAGTTTCTAAAGTAAAACCCTTTTTATATTAGGCACCCCAAAACTGGCCTTTGCCGGTAAATGGCTGAAATTGTATTATGCTTTCTAATAATATATTAATATTTATCTACACACACATAGAATTATTAAACCCTAAATTAAACAAACTAATGAACATTTCACGCTTTATTTACACTATTCATGAACACACTGGTTTTGATTTAGTCAATTTGGCCCAGTACCACTGTAGAGTGGGTTTCAAAATTGTACCAAGCTCTAAAAGAGTAGATATGTGCTAAACTGTCCCGAGCTATTTTTATGTTTATGCTTAGTTTATACCCATTAAGGTGGGATTTACCTCTAAAGTGCATCTCTGTACATTTCTATTTACAGTAGTGCACTGGTCTCAAAGTCGATTCCTTGAGGGACACAGATCAGTTTTGCTCCAACCAGCTCCAAATCACACGTCTTAGAAATTTCTAGTGATCCTAAAGACCTTGAATAGCTGGATCAGGTGTGTTTGATAAAGGGTTGAAGCTGTGCAGAGCTGTGGCCTTCCAGGAATTGAGTTTGAGACCAATGCAGTAGTGCATACTATAAAAAACAGCCAAACTAAACAGAGGTCATCTAAGTTGAGTGTTGAAATGGCCATGTCTCTCAGATTGGCTTGTAAAGCAGAGTAGTGACATATTTCTTCTTATATCGATGTGTGGCGCTCAGGACCATGACACCATCCTGTCAGAGAGCCAGAGGAGATGCAGTAATCAGAGCATACTTGTAATCAATAGCACTTACTCATATTTTTTTATGTTGGTTTCTTACCTTAATGGACAGAGCGTACAGATGATTAAGCATGACATGATTGGGCTCAGGAAGCAAAGCTGGATCACACTGTGAGGAAACAATAGCGTATATTTCCATTAGCCTGAACTCTATTTTGGGCCTTGGAATGTAATTGTGCAACTGAAATGTAATGCATGTAAATGTAAAAGTAATAAAGTGAAAACATTTTATTTAGATTAAAGCTTACAATCTGGGTTTCTCTTTTCCCAAAAGAAGTTATGTGGCCAACATTACTTTTATACGTTTTAATTTATAAGTTGGTATATAAGGTATATTTATAGCAATTGTTTGGGTCAAAATTATATACATATATATATATTTTTTTTTTCAAATATCAATAGGATTAAGTAAAGATCAAGTTCCATGAAGATATCTGTAAATTTCCTACCATAAATATATCAAAACTTAATTTTTGATTAGTAATATGCATTGATAAGAACTTAAGTTGAACAACATTAAAAGTGATTTAAAGGTGAGTACAGATTTTTAAAGAGTATATCAGCCAAATATTGCCCTATCCTAACAAACCATACATCAAATGGAAAGCATTACTGAGCTTCTCAATTTCTAAAAAATCGACTGGATTTGTGGTATAGGGTTACATATTTTAGAGCAGAATGAAATATGAAATACAACTAGATTTTTTTTTGTTCCCCAAAACAGTATTTTATTGGAATTTCAGCTCTTGCGATAAAGTTCATGTGAAATATTCTCATATTGTGAGATGGCAAACTTTTTACAGTTATTTAACCTCAACCACTAGTCCAAACATAATTATTAGAATTTTTTTCATTATTGAGCAGCCTTACTTTTGATATATACATTTTGTGACATTCCACATTATATAAAAAATTTAACTTAATTCAACAATTCCATCTGCATTTTCCACATCGGGGAAATCATAGAGTCCCATAAGGAACAAATCAAATAATTTTATAATCAAACCCATCATATCTACAGCCCGAATGCGATGTCTTTTGTAGATACTCACAGAGATGCCTGTGTCCTTATTTAAGATGACCTGTAGGAGATGTGGAGGCAGAATGGGTGGAGATTTTAACTTCTCCTCCTGTTTGGGTACATAAGCGTCCTGATGGTACGGCCCAGGAGGAGAGCTGGACAGGTCTATAATCAATAAAAACAAAGTGTCACAACAACCCATAATTGACTGTTAAAACCAAATGTAGCAAATTATTTTTCGCTTATGATTAAATGGCTGTAGAAAAGATAAAAAGACGGTTGGTTGCGTTCACACCTGACATGTCAGAGCATTTCTGTGAATCCACCATGAGAGCATCGAACACCTCAAAGTCTGTCTTCTTCACCTGGATGATGTTGTTGACCGTGCCAAGCTGGTTGGTTACCATAGGCTAAAGAAAAGAAAAAGGTCAGTGTCATGATGGTTTTAAAGTAATAATGGAGTAAGGGGATAATTGATGTCTCCATCACCTCTGTTGGGTCATGAGTCCACTGTCCATCCACAAAGAATTTATACTGGTGCTCACCCTCAGGCAAATCCACAATTGCCACAAAGTTGTTTTGACTATTGAAGAAACAATTAAAAATAAATGTTAAATGAACTGGATGATTTTTTTTTTATATTTAGTAGTCAATGTAAAACATTAATTAGGTGTGATTGTTTATGGAAATAGTGCATTAATAATTTTTATTTACGATTCATTTTTAATTCTGTTTGTTTTTATTGATTGGCAACTAGTCGTTTTAGTGCTTCTATTTCCAAAACAACATTTACATTTTTATGATTTACTTCATTTCAATTAAGAAATGTTTTAATAGTTTCAGTTAACATTAACTCTTACATACCTCCTTATCAAAGGAATCTTATTGGTCCAATTATTAAAAGAGCCAGAAATATAAATTTCCTTTCCAGCTCCTGTCCACCGAAATACAGTAGGTCGATCTAAAGTGTCAACCTTTTCACTGGTCTCCAGGTCTGGTCTCCAGTCAATGAACTCCTCTTTTTCTAATGGTGCCTAATATAAGATATTAAGGACAGAACACATTACCATCAATCATATTCTTCATAAATGAATATTTATTGTGAGCCAACACACACTTTGATGTCCTCCCCGTGAAAAATATCAGCATCTTCTGGGCTGTCCATCAGGATTTTAGGCCGGTCTCCTTCCTTGGCTCCCCGACTATCCCTCCTGTGGGCCTTTTCCTGGCCCATGCCAGCCCTCTCACTGCTGGTGTTCCCCATAGTGCTCCTAACAAGCCTTTCCAGAGGTCACACAGGGTGAGCGGCCAGCTGGCTGAGCTTAAAATGATCTGTAAAACAAAACAAACACCACAATTTTGATCTTAATGTGTGGATTACACAAAACTGTTGACTTAACTGATACTCAAAGTTCAGCATGATTTTGAACTATTTTGTTTAATTTTTATTTTTTTACAGTTCACTCAACTTCAGACTCCAGTCAGTCTGGCCTCATTAAATGGTTTGACAGAGATAAAAAAAAAATATATATATATATATATATATATATATACACACATGACTAACCTTTGCAAAGCAGTGTTACTTTGGTGGCTAAGTTTAGTCATTTCCAGGTGATATTGTAAATTTGAGAAAAAAAAACATTCTCATTCTCAAAACATTTTGTGTATGCTTATGAATGCAAGACATCAAATATGAACTTTTAAATTAATATTTCAGATCCATTTTGCAAGAAAAAAAAAACATATCTATTGTAACCCTATCCATTTTGACTCCATCCATCCTCTTTTGACTGGGTCTTTAGTTATGCTAAGGATATTTGGATTTTAAAACATTACACTTACGAATATAAAGTGTTAATCTTCATTTACTCAAACTAATAGTTTAATAGCCGTCTTTTTGTTAGCCGTAATATTTGCATACTAAACAGTCTCTCAAACATCTGAGTTTTTAATTATATTAGCTCGAAAGAGTTGTAGGTCATTTATCTTCAAGCACTGGCAGTTATTTTAAAAATATATGCAAGTTTAATTTACACGTAACGTTAACTCAACAAAAAACAACATTTTAAAAGCGTTGTCAGCTCCATTAATTTAACTGCGTATTTCATAACCTAGTAGAGACCTCAATAACCTCAAGGCACAATTTCCACAGCTGTATTTTTCCACTTGGTTTAAGAAAACCTTACTCACTGAAAGGTCAAAACATCTCAAAGGACGTCTGAAAAGAAAAGATAGCGGACAGCCGTAACAGCTTCAAGTTCAAACGTCTTAAAGGAGATCGTTCTGACAGCGCAGATCTAACGTTATTTAATTTTAGTGACAGCAGACATCATCTCAATTTTAATAAACATCTTCAATAGGATGTGAAAATGTGGCAATCGCTTTCACTGTGCACCAATGCACAACCTGTAACGTTATAAACAACCATATGATGCTATCTCCCCAGCCTGCAACAACACACTGTATAGTGTTAACGTTATATCGAGCATCGAGCATTCTTATCTACTGCAAGATTGTTACTATTTTGTTATGTTTGAAATAAATTATTTTCGGATGCACGTTGTCTTAATGTGGGAAAACTTACATGGCCTTTTGCGCAGTGCCGTATGAATTCGCGACCGCTACTTGACCCAGATCACAGTTATTTCGTCATTTTTTTCATTCACGTTGCTTATCGTCACAAACTCAACATCCTCGCATCCACTCCGCCCACCGCGGACTTCAGCTCCACTGCGCATGCGCATCTTAAACTACTACGCCGCCCACTAGTGGGAGACAAACATTTGTCTGTCTGTGCGTGCGCGGCGAAAGCATTTTCGAAAACATTTTCGAAAGCATTATAAAGAGATATCAGGTTGTAATAGGACATAATTAAAACGGCAAGTTCATTAATGTGCATTAATTATCACATTTTTCCTCCAAGTTTAGTCTTTGTTTTTTTTAAACGATGGAAATGTGTGCAATGTCCATTAACAGCCACGCGATGGCGACATTTATCCGTCACTCCACCGCCACTTTCCCGAACAAAAGCTTAGAAGAGATGTTGGTCTAGAGAATTAAATAGCTCCCATTCTCTTTGTAATTGATTTCTTTTGAGATCTCAACGATATTGTTGTGTAATTGTGCATTTATTAACATTGTTTTTAAGTAGAGTGTGCACACATACATGTATCTGAGTTTTCCACTGTTAATGCTTTTCCTCAGTCACAGTGTGTCGTCAAATTCATTGTGTGTGTCATGCAAAGTGCAATTACTCCCCCACTGGTTTTCCCTCTGTCATAGCCAGTGTTACAGACCAACCGCCTCAAACACACACTCATTCTTTCTCCTATTTCTCACCCACCCACTTAAACATTCAGCGATAAAAATGTGCTTTGAGTACATTAAATAGGAACACTGCAGTGCAAAACAAGAATATATAACATCTTCAGCTTTGCAACGCTTTCTATGTGCTTGTCTGTTTGAGCGGCTGCCTTACAATCTGACAAGGCAACATTTGAATATCAGAATTTGCATTTGTGATCCCCTTCAAGTTCATCCTATTACACAGGACACCGTTTTGCTTATATCCATACACACAAGAAAAAAACTGGGGAAAAGAGGACAAACAGGACTTAAAAGTCATGAATTCAAGCATTTTTAAAATATAAATGCTGCAGTTCAACCAGAGTTTCGTTTCATACTAATCTTCAGTGACAATCGCCATAAGCACTATTTTATTTCCTTATGCTCCCTATAATAGCAAAATCAGATTGTTGCTATTGAAACTGCAGACTCTCTATGTCTGACTTTTCAGACATACACTACTGGATCTGCAGTAGCCTACTTTTTATATTTTTTATGACGGGATACCATAACTAAGGGATACCATAGCATATAATGATTACTCTTCTTTGTTTTGTCCATATGATAACAAAATAGATTTTAATGAACTTGACTGAGTTTTGGATGATAAAGGATCAATTGCAACTTGTTAATTGTTAATATAAAAGAGGTACTGAATGCTTCTGTCTAAAGGAAATTTAAAACTCTGGTGGTGAATTCATGATCAGCATGTAAAGGTGAAGAACATTTTTGAAGTTACTGTTTGTCTGCTGCGTAGACAAAAGGAGGTCATGAGAGTGCATTATGGCTGAAATGCTAAAATAGCTGGTTGAATATTTCATGAAATGTGGTTTTAAAAATAGAGACAATGATGTGAGGATAAACCACATAGAATCCGTCAGCTGTATCTCATGCTCCATCTCATGAAACTAAATGTGGTGTTAAAAATGTATTGTAGCATGTAT
>JAUCNO010000002.1:3820739-3836919 GCA_032353835.1 Enteromius viviparus | reverse complement strand
ATATATATGTATGTATATAGACTGTATATAGTATCTCATAGCATCTCACTTTGATTCCTCTGTGGCACTACTTCTGCCCCACTATATTATATTTATATTTAGCAGTGACTGAAATTAGATCAGCAATGATTCAACCACTGCTCTCACATCGATCCATCGATCGCAACTCACCCGGCTAAAGCCACAACTCAAAAATGATACAACACGTCAACATCAAAAACACTACGCAAACACTGTGCTGCTGTAAATCTTCTAATGTGAGACAGTGTTTCTTGCAGCAGGTTCTTTGATTGAAACAGTTACTTGGTCACAAAAAACGAAACCATACAAGCTCGTAAAAGCTCAAGAAGTGGTGACAGATGTGCTATTGTTCAGTAGCGTTAAATTTGTCAGTGTGTCGCTATTATATTGTGTTGTTAAAGGAAGAATCTGTCTGATGCCTTGTGCAGTCTTAGCGTGTGGTGGCGTACTCTTTTGCGTTTGACTCTCATGTGACTCTCAGTTTAGTCCTCAGCACAGCTCTCTTGTGAATCTGGACCCGGGAAGCCCCTCTGGAAGCCTCAGGCTATATGGCCATGGTTAGAGTGGTAAGCGGATGTGCATGGCTGAGCTGTTGGGCCTCGCAGCCAGGATGTAGATGGCACTCTCCCTCAGAAAGTTGTCCCAAGTAATGGGTCTGAAAAATGTTAAGGTAAAATAGAGTCAAATTATAGAACACACAAATTATAGAAGCCAAAAAACATCTGTTTTAAGTATTTACCTATAGTTACTATTTCACACTTTGTTGTAATTACCAAAATTTCTAAATGGCGAACTGACTCAGAATTATGCAGAATTTAGATAATTACTACACTGCATGAATGTAGCTTACTTCAAATCTTCTATTCAACTCTGTCTAACCAATTCCACACTAAAGTAGAACTGTCAAAATTATGGTTGCTATGCTGTTACTAGATGGTTGCTAGGACATTGCTAGATGATTACTGAAGAGTTCTGGGTAATTGACAGGGCATTGTTATCCAAGTTTATTGTGTGGTTTCTATGCTGTTGCTTAGCAGTTGCTAGGGTATTCTGGATAGTTGCTAGTGTGTTTCTAGGTAATGTCTATAGTATTTTAGGTGGAATCTAGGACAGTGCTAGGTAATAACTACAGAGTACTGGTTGATTTACAGGGCATTATTTAATGTATGGTGTTTTTGGTGGCTTTTATGCCATTGCTATTTGTTAGCTAATGGCAAGCTAACACTAAATGATTGATAGACTAGCTGAATCACTGTTTTGCTCACACTGCACAACAAGATTTCTTTTTATCCGTCTTCCTCATCATACAGCAGTAAAATGAAACGTGGTATTATGTACAAAATCTATGAATTTGTTATATTTATTTCTAGTTAGTTGATTTGATTAATCACGTTGCTGATCTGATCATACTTAACAATAGCTTGGGCATTTCGTGAGCCAAGCTGCCGTTTTAGAGCATTTCTGTTCCCAAAAAAGTGGGAACCAATTAGAAACGAGCTTAGGATGGTTGTTAAGGTGTTTCTAAGTGGTGCCTATTGAATATCCCAGGTGACTGCTAGGGTTTTCTGGATGGCTTCTATTCACAAGTCAAGTCAAAATTGATTTCTAAAGCACATTTAAAAGCAACAGAGTTGCACAGAGTGTATGCTGACTGTTGCTAGATTGTACTAGTTTGTTGCTAGGGCATTTCTAGGTGATTACTAGGTTGTTGCTAGGCGGATGTGCCTACATGGCTCAAATTCTTTCTTTATTGTATGTGATTTTTTTCTGCATATTCATTCTCCATCATCAAACAATCAGGGGAACTGATTGTAATAATAATGGGAATAATGGGAACTGATTGTAATGGGAGAATCTCAGTATGACTGAGCAACACATTTGTAGTTTACAAGAAAACACACACATGCACCAACCTGTTGTCATTTTCCAATGCTTTATCTCTGCTCCTCTCGCTGCTGGAACTGGCAGGACTGCTCTCAGATATTGGACCAACATGGCTGATACTGCAGATGAAGAAAGCAAGCTGAAACACACGCTGTTTCACTCAGTCTCTCCCACACAGACACACACACTACCGGACAGCTCACAGCAGGCGGCACTTCTACAGTCTCTGGGATTTCAAACTCTAATTTGTTGTTCTCATGACACCTCAGAGCCCCGAGAGAGATGATACCCAAGCACCGGCAAGACAAAACTAGTTCACTCATGAGCAAAAACATGCATTCAGGACTTGAATTGGAATTCCAAATGAATTCTCAATTCAATTCTGAATGGCCCACAACCCTTGTACGGTATATACTGTATATACAGTTGTCTCACAAACATTGCATGCCATTCAGTACACTGAAATGATCTGACAAACGTATAAATTCATTTGAAACAAGAACTTCCTCTAATTAAGTTCAATGGCATGTGAAGCAAAACTGAGTGCAACCCTTGACCAGAGCGTTGAACAGCGACCCAAACATCTTGTCCAGAACTGGGTCCGCTCAGAGTCGAGACTGTCTGCTTTGATCTCAAGCCCTCAGTTGATTTTAATGAGCGTTAATTAGGATGCAAGCTTAGTCATGCCATAAACGCGTCAAAACATACACACAAACACCCACAACCCCATGCACCCGCACACTCAGGCACTCATTTAACCTGCTGTGCTCCTTAAAACTGATGAAAAATATCCTTATCCTTGATATATCCTAAGGGGAATGAAAGCCCCTGTTTTTGTTTTTGATCTTGATAATGGTAGGGCAAGATCTCATTTAATATAGCCATAGTGGCTGAGAGAACGGCCGTTACAGTCAAAAACTACCCAATTTAGCTTTGATATTTTTAGCCACTGATTCCTTGGCCTCCATTATGGAATATTTAGCAATTGAGGTGATAATGAGTATAATGAGTATAATAATGATGATGATGGGAGGGTGTGAAATGTTTCCAGGGGAGGCCCATGCAGATCGAGTGACTTACCCCATACTGAACAAAGGGGAACACAATCCCATGAGTCTGCAGGGCAAATGGATATTCAGCAGTGGTGAAAAGGATGGGATGATTGGTTAAAAAAAAAAAATTGAATGGAGGATGATGTCAAAAAAAGACTTAAAATAGTGACTTCACAAATATGTTAATAAGTCAGTCAATCAAAATTTAAGAAAAATATGTTTAAAAATATATATATATATACTACTTTATTATTTTTTGAAAGAAATTATTGTCATAAAAAATATTTTAAAATTACATGGCATTGAATTGATTAAAAAGTGATAGTAAAGATAAGATAATTAGTGCTGTCAAATGATTAGTCACAATTAATTGCATCATACTAAAAAATACAAAACAAAATCATATTATGTTAACAAAAATCTGAAGCAGCATAACAGTTTTCACCATATTTCTTGAGCAGCAAATCAGCATATTACAATGATTTCTGAAGAATAGTGTGACAATTGTGATGCTGGAAATACAGCTTTTTTATCACAGGATTAAATTACATGTTAAAATATATATGTGATCCTGTTGTCTTAAGTTGCTGGGCTATATTTATAGCAATAGCCAAAAATACATTGCATTGATTTTTATTTTATGCCAACATTAAGTAAAGATCATGTTCCATCATATTTTGTGAATTTCCTAATGTAAATATATCACAACATTATTTTTGATTAGTAATATGCATTGCTAAGAGCTTCATTTGGACATCTTTAAAAGTGATTTTCTTAGTATTTTGAGTTTCTTTATCATATATCAATTTAAAGCTTATTTATTCAGCTTTCAGATAATATATGAATCTCAAAAATTGACCCTTATGATTTTTTTGTGTTCCAGGGTCATATACTTAAAACAATAACAGTTATTTAAAATTTTTAATAATATTTCAGTATAATGCAGCTTTTATTTAATTTTTGTAAAAAGAAATTGTTGATATCTTGATTAGCATTGAAAAACATTTTTTTTACAAACCATAAATCTTTGAATTTACCAGTATATTTCCCAGACGTTGTTCTTTACTCATGAATTTAAAAGGAACATTAATGAGAATTCTACAAATGTCAAATTTCCTCCTAAATTCATTATGGGAACAAACAAGGCAATTGTTGACATACTCTACAAGTATATACACACATAATATTTCTAATAATTTAATTATGAATTTAGTTAAAATTAATAAAACAGAAATATACATAAACTTAAGTTAACGTTAAAATAAGATATTAAAATGTTTTTAAATTACAGATTTTACCTAACGTCCCCATTTAACCTCACTGCTATCTAGAAGAAAGATTTGAGCTATTAAAGCCATCACATTTGTGATATTTCTTTCTGGGTGGTGGTGCTTGAGAAATGAAGGATTCAGAAGGACAAATGATCCATTCGAAGTACCTGGCTCCATTTCACCTCACAAATCACTGCAAAAGTGCATCATTCTGACTTTTGGGCTCCCAGAGCGAGGTTTGATTTATGATATGACTGACAAAGAGCGCTTTGTCAAAGTCAGAACTTGTCCCTGATTTTAGCCTGTCATTGAGAAACTTTCCCTCTTCCCTACCACAGATGACTTACCCCAGCAGTTAAATCATCTCTTTTACGTTATGCATTAATCCCAGAGTCCGAACTGTCAGCAAATGCACTGCTTAAATGATTCATACTCTCTCGGCAGAGTTCCTGAATGCAAAGTTAGCCCGTAATTCAATGCTAATAAAGTGATTGCAGTTAGCATTTGGCTAGCAGCTCGTGGAGGCATTGGCAGCATGACATGGTTATAAAAACTCCCAAGCTTGATCCGATTTGTTGCTCCCAGAGGACAGGCAAATTGGACGAGTCCCTGAAATGATTTTCAAGTGTTTGAAGTGTCTAAAGTTTATTGTTGAATATGTAAGTGGCTGAGATTAAGAATCATTCAGAAATGTCCTGCTAACTATGATTAGCCTCAATAGCTCTCATATATTCAGCTCACCTGACATTGCAGGATTGTGATTCTTTGTTAATCTTGTGGAACCAGGAGGTTTGGGCTTTTCTGGCTTCTCCGGCAGTAACGATTCCATCTTTGTCCTGGTCTATACTTTGAAATACGGCCCGTGCTCGATCCTTCTCCTTCGGTGTGAGGATTCTCACCAGCGAATTCTGGGTTGAGGAAAAACAGAATTATTTACACAATGTGTTTAGATGATCGGCTGATTGTTTATTATAACTTAGCATTTTGAAGAAAAAAAAATTCTGAAGACAAATGAATAATTTCCACAGTACTTTGGTTGTTTTTTATAATTTAGCATTGTTATTATTAAGAAGAATACTAATGATAATAATCTTAAAAATACTTATGGTTGAATGTTCCTTATAAATTATATATATTTTTTATTTTGGAAGAAAACAAGTATAGTCATTTTCACAATGTTTCTTGTTGAATGTTCAATATAATTTACATTTATTTATTTTTTTTTAATTTTATTTTTATTGGGTTTTTTTTATTTTTATTTATTTAAGGGAGGGTGGTAGAATAATTTCCACAATTCTTCTGGTTGAATGTTAATTATAATTTAGCTTTTTTTAATTTTGGGGAGAGAAAAAAAACTTATAAAGCAGAATAATTTCCACAATGCTTTTGGTTGAATGTATATTATGCTTTTGTTTAAATGGTTAAATGTCCATTATAATTTATACATTTTTAAAAGTGTTTTGGTGTTTTTGGCAAACATACTGTAAACAGCTACTTGTCCAAGATAATAGGACAATAAACTATATTACTCAATGAAAGGCTTGAGTATTCATACTAAATGTGAATGTCAGTAAGAATGTCAGATCAACAGTGACAGTAAAGACATTTAGAATGTTTCAAAAGATTTCTATTTCAATCTCATCAGTTAGAGATGAGAACAATCTTGTAATTGTTGCACAATTGGTTGTGTAAAGTCTTTAAATGTAAATAACTTTAGTTGCTTTAGTGTGTACTCTCATAAAACATAAAATGCCTTTTTATGTGGTCATTGGGCTATTTTCAGAAACACAAACAAGCTAAATTTGTCCCACATCACCTCGGTCCGGAACTTCCGTAGCACTGAAAGTGACTCGTGGTAGAGGAAGTCAGACCACTCAATCTGATTCTTCTTGTCTGGATCCAGAGCTGCAAACTGGGCCAGAACCTCCTCTTCCTCCTCATCGGTCAAGTCTCTTTCAAAGAGCTGCTTGGTCACAAAGTGCCTGTACTGTAGGAGTTCATCTGACACCAGGCACGACTCTGAGCAGAAAGTAGGTGAGAGGAGAGTTACTGCATCATCAATCAATGGAAACAGGTCAGGCCTAATTACAGTACCGACGTAATAAATTAGTAAACCTTTATTAGCTTCCTTAATTTACTGCACAAAGACATATTTAAACCAGAATCTAGACAGAGGTTGTTTAAATGGGACTGAGAGAAACACCTGGGATGATCTTGCACTGCTTGAAGGTTTCCATCAGACTATACATCTCTTCTTCAGTAAGAAGCAGGTTCAAATTATCCTAAGGGAAGAAGAGGAAGAGTCTTTTGGTTCTGGTTGAATAGACACTTCACCTAAAGAGAATATTCGATTATGCTGCTTCTTTGCTGTTGAAACAACTGTATCAACAGGAAATTCATTTTCAATATTAGTACAAATGCAGGAAGATGCATTGTGCATTGACTCAAATATAAGATATTTATAAATGAGTTTAGCATAAAAAGAATAATGAAACGAAATTGAAAATCATTTAAAGATAAGAAGCCATCTATATATATCAGCAGGCTTTGGTGAACAGTGTTGCCAAGTCTGTGGTTTTCCCACAGATTTGGGCTCCTCTACCACTGTTGCCGCAAGTTGTTTTTCATATCCACGGGTTAAAGCGACCCTAATAACATTATAATTAACCCCCCCAATGCAGATTTTACCAAGGGTAAACTATTTTTGGGCTAGTTTTGAGTAGCAATTGGCTGGTTTATGTTGTGAAAACCTGTCAACCATGTACTGTATGTAATTTTATTTTTTTATTTTTTCATTTGCTTAGTTTTTCATTTGTTCGTTCATATAACGATTGTGAAACCTACATTAAATTTTTACCCAATATTTTTATGGATTTAAATTAAATACATTAAATAGTTAAAGAGAAACACTTTGGAATTATACAGGCTACTTTTATAACAATTTTGATATATACTTATAGATTAAAAAAAGAGACTGAATACATTTAAAAATGTTAATGTTCGGTTAGAGTCAAAGTTGTCAATAACTACTATTCACAATATTTACTGAGTAATCCCGTTCCCAATCACATTATTTTTGAAGAGAAAAGCCTCTACTAATAATAAAAAACACATTATACAGATGAATAAATCATAGAATGGGTATTACAAAGCATAGTCTATTTCTTTATAATTTTTCTAAATTAACACATTAAGCCGACAACCCTAGTAAAAAGATGTAAGAAAAAAAACTTTAATGAGGAAAACATCCTGCACAAAGCCTCAGGGCCCTTCAGACTGAGCCTTAAAACACAGTTGCATTAATTATGTCCTGCAGCAGGTGTTTCAATCTTTCTCTCCCTGCTTTATCTTTTTAAAAAGGCTAACAATCTCTGAACCAAGGGTAATGAACGACCTGACTAACTCGGCTTTTAAGGAAACCTAATGAGTTTGAGGTGTAAAAGGTGCAGAAAAAAGCTCTCACAGATCAAATGACAACTTGTCCTTTCATATCAAATTCAGAGTGAGATTTCTTTCCTGGCTCAAGCTCTGCCTTCAAACGAACGCTGTCAGAGCCCAGCAGAGTTTGGAGTAGCTGTATTTTCAATCAGCTTTCCCCAGCCTGATGAGAACTAATCTGAACAATGGCACTAGAGCAAACAGGAAGGGTACGTCTCATAGGTATCTCAATTTCCTGTCAGTGGTGACTGTGGGATACACTACCCCTCTGAGGATGATCATTGAAATGAGATTGGATTTTATGTACGTTGTGTTATCCACAAGCCATTCTCAACAGACATCCGGTCAGAGACCCCAAAATGAGGAACAGATGTTATCAACAACGCTTAGCGATAGGTGAGATTCATGCGAATGTCTGGTCTTCACATCTCAGTGATAGTTTCTCTGATCTTCTGGAAGGATGTGATTTGAAATCGACTATCTTTGCTCACGAGTGCATGTTTATGGGCACTTTTTTTGGAGCTAGTAAACACCATGTGACTATGCAGCTGGAGGAAAGTGACATAATGTCAACACTTACTGGCTGATGTCACCACAACAATGTCCAGTCGCAAGTCATGAAATGAAAATGAAACTTATTAACTCATAATTAACTTGCTGCTTGCAGTGATTCCAGTACTTTTACCAAAGGCTACTTTTAAATTACTACAGATGTAAAAATATGTTGTCTACAAAATGGTGCAGTTATAGCATCTACCAGATACTAAATAGCAAAACCTTGCCCTCTTGGTTGAAAAACTGACATTAAATCAGATGTTGAAATTCCAGCAAAATGTCAAAAAACAAATTGCCTCTGGAGCAGTGATATATTAAATTAACCAAGCAAAATATTCATTATCTTGCAATGATGTACAAAATAGCTACTGTATTTAACCCTAAAGTTAAATTCTCAATCACTTAAATTCTTATTAAAATAACTTGATTTTGACAATAAAAATGTACCAAATAACTGTAAATCTGAGCTTTATTCCACCATGACAGTAGGGTTAGGTTCAGAATACTGCAGAAGTTTTTTTTTTGTTTGATTGTTTTTTTATAGAAATTAATAGTGTGCAGTAGCTGGTTTTAACATACAGTAGTAATCTATTCCAAACACATGGCTTAAAGATAAGTTTACTCAAAAAATACCATTCTGTCATTACTTAAAGTTGTTCTAAAACCATAAGAGCTCCGTTCATCTTTTGAACACAAATTAAGATAATTTTCTATGAATTTTGAGAGCTTTCTGACTCAGCTCAAATATTTCTAGAACCAGAAACATAGCAAAAACTGTAACAATTTCCTGCATTTTATTATTATTTTAGTTATTTACCTACAGCAGCTAATGAGTTAAAAGTCTCACATTCACGGAAAATAGCTTGCTTCTTCATTGCAAAATAAGGTAAATAAAAGGCCACAGTCTGTGGCAAGATTGAGAACATTTTACATTTCTCCACATTTTACTAGTCTTCTCATTCTGTACCATATGGATGACTAAATGATGACAGAACTTTCATTTTAAATGGACTTTCCCTTTAAGCCTTCATGTTTGCTGAAACCCCAAGAGATTCGAATTTCACAGGATATCCAAAAGATGAAACCAGCGTAAAGAACACAAGCACAGTGGGAGAAGCTACAGACCAGACAGAGAAAACAACACCGCAGTTTTCACACAAAGCTTCACTGCTGGGGGACCTTTTCAAACCACAAACCTTGAAAGATGTCAGAACAAGACAGGGAGAAAATCACCTAATTATCTTCACACAAATAGTACAGCTAGCTAGCTATTTAGCAAAACAATACACAGCATATCCCTATTGGCTGTATCTATATTGCTTCAGCTCATAGTTATCATTTTTGACATCATCCATGGCATCATCTTTATGAGCATATCTCCACACCAGGTGCATGTCATATCAGTTTGAGCTTTTTTATTGTTGTTTTTGAACGAGTAAGGGTTGTAATTATCTAAATTGTCACATGGCTAATCACAGTGCTGTTTCTATCGAATGGTGAAGCCACATTTGATGCCAAGTTCCAAAATCAGTTTGACAACCTGGCCTGGACTCTTAATTAATTTTCCACCACGGTCTTCTCACTTACATTTACTGATGCAAAATTTCATGCTAACAGTTCTCAACACCGCTATAATTTCCAATTAAGTCTTAGTTTGTCCCAATGTGCTGAAATACACTTGAAGATACTGAATGGTATTAGATGAAACAAAACATCAGTGTCTCTTGAAAGCAATATTGTACAGTGTAATCCCCAGCCTGATCATACGCACATTTACACACACATGTGGATTAGGTTGTAGCAAGGGCAGAGTGAGAAAATCAGACACATAAGCTGTGAATGAACCCTCCAAGAAAATACGTTCCAGACATTTCGACAACAACCGGGCTCTTCACATATTGTTTCGAGCTGTGTGTCCACAGCTGTTAACGTTTGCAGTGCAGCATGGGATGCAACCCATTTGAGGGTGTGAGTCTAACTGGAAAGCAGCGAGTGCATCTGGAGTGTGTGCAGCAGCAGCCTCAAAAATGTCTTACATTCTCAACAAATGATTTAAGCATCAGCAGCCTGCAGGACTGAGATAAGCGCTCTACTTCACTTTGAAGGACGCTCATATGCTTTGACAGCCCACTCTGTAATTTTAGTGCCAGACTCCTCTGACGCCGGGAGAAAGAGCACTTTGAACAGAGCCCAGACTCTCTAGAATAACACAATCATCTTGACATGCTCATCTTCACTATGACCTTTGGGAGGAGTTCTGTGGGGTAAGGATCTGTGGATATGCACTAGCCAAACAGGTGATCTATATATTTGATGATGCTGTCAGCACTTTTTGCTGGATAGGGATAAAAAAGAAAGCAGAGAAAAACTTGGACGTATTTAGTTGAGAAATTGTTATTCATGGGCAGGGCATTAGGTAATTGTTTGTGTGGCAAATACGTTCATTTCATCAGGAATCCACAGCCAATTTTCCACACTCATACCAAGTGGTAATTGTAAGAACGGGAAGTTATGGTTTGGCTTGAGTTACAATAGGTTCGAGACTGCATGATGTCTCGGGCTGGAAATCTCAGAGTGGCAATGACTAGCGTATTTGTATTGCAAGCTCTGTTATCAGCCTAACAGTGGAAAATTAAACCACATCCATACCCGCTAGGCTGGATCAGCTTGTAGTGACATGGTTAAGAAATGTGAACAGTCTGGGCCGAAGGCGGAAAAGAGGCTCATGTGATAGGGAATTTCGCATGGGGCCAAAACATTTCCCCATATAGATTCCAAAACGGGTTCAAGTTGGTCACACAAAACTGATTTTTTAAAAAGTGAATTCTGTGAATTTACTTTTTTTTCAAAAGTGAGCTGTTCTTTATATTTAACTACATATATTGAAATTGTTCATTTTTGCTTACAAAACTTTTGCAGACGTTTTCAGGAAGAAAAGAAATTGTGAAGAAAAGAAATAAACTCTTTATTTTTGTTTTCTTTGTACACAAAGTATTCTCTTCGCTTCATAAAATTATGATTGAACCACAGATGGATGTCACATGGACTGTTTTAACGATATTTACATACCATATTTGCATACCCCCTAGCAGCACCGCCATCGAGAGTGGCGAGGGGCCAAGAGCCTGGGCACGAGTGGAGCGCACATGCAGATTTTCACTTCAGAGCCTTCGCCATTCTGAGCTACCCAGGAGATCCCCTCCACGAGATCTGGAGAACGAAAGGAGCTTCCTGAGTTCAAGAGTTCCTGCGATCTTACTGCTCTCTCATCAAACAGCGTTTCTCTGGGCAGCTGTCAGCGAATCTTGTGTGACTGTTCAGAATGCTCCGTCGGGTGTAAAGCCCCAGGGATGTTTGCCGCACCCCGTAGTCCTGTGGGGGTGCCTCCAGAGCAGTGCGCTTCCCCGAACACCACCAGGCTGAGCATCTCCTTTGGTGCACCCCAAGAGGCTGAGATGTCCTCCGCAGCATCAGAGGGAGAGTCGGGTGGCAAGGCTGAAACCTGTTTGGGACAGCGCCCCTCCGCGGCCGTTGCCCTGTCTGATACCGAGCTCTCGACTATGCTCCTCCGAGCCGCCGAGGTGATCGGATTGGAGGTGCCACGTGCGCCCCTGTCCAGTCCATCAAGGCTCGATGATTGGTATCTGGGCTCCTGGCCCGCGGCCCCATCGCGGTCCCACCCAGTGCCCTTCTTCCCAGAGGTGCAAGTAGGAGCTGACCAGATCATGGCGAGCCCTGTACTCATCATGCCTGGTCCCCAGCTTCTCTCCCCTTTCCACCCTCGATGGAGATGCAGCCAGGGAGTATGTGTCGATCCCCCAGGTCAAGCCCTGTAGCGGTGCATTTCTGCTCACACAGCGCCGCTACAGCTCCCGCCCGAGGCGTGTAAGACCTTGAACGCTCTCACGGGCAGGCTGCCACCTCCCTGCATGCGATGGCCGCACTACAAGTGTACCAGGCCAAAGCATTGCTGCTGTGCTTCTCAGTGGTTCCCCGAGGCCAAGGCAAACCGATTCTCCTGCCCCGCAGCCGGACTTAGAGTGGAGTCTGTCCTGATTGTGCTCCTACTGGATCTCCTTCACCAGTAGGTTGTGGCTTCAAAGACGTTGCTCCACAGTCAGCCAGAAGGCTGTGTTTCCCCTCACTTATATCCATATTTTATCGATACAGTGCATTCCTTAAAAGTTCCATGTAAGAAATTTTCTCCACCCCCCAACCCATGCTTCATTTAAAAAAATAAGAAATAAATAGAACAGGCTGGCATCCCGACGGGGCCCCTATCTGGCCCCCAGGGCATTGGTAAGTTTACATGCAGACTCTCCTGCTGACTCGCTTGCATGTCGGCACCGGGGTCTCTGCGTAACGTGGCATTTTTCACGGGTCTGTTCCCACATGTAACGTCGGAGTGACTCGATTGAAGGGGAACGTCTAAGGTTATGTAGGTAACCCACGTTCCCTGAAGGAGGGAACGGAGACGTTACATCCCCTTGCCACGACCCTAGGTCACGCTTAAACCAACTCGGCTTCTCAGCGAAAACGTGCAAGTACATTGCATCCATGCCCTCTTATACTCACGTGGTGATAAGGTGCACCTGGATGTAATTATTGCATAGCAATATTCATTAGCCTTTTCTCAAAGACTCGAAGGCAATTGGTCTCTCATGCGAGTTCCCTTATGTAACTTCTCCATTCCATCCTTCAGGAAACGTGGGTTACCTACGTAACCTTAGACGTTTTGGTTTCATTTTGAGTTTCCCTCCTGTATGTCCATATTTAGTAGTTCCCGTGTTTACTGATTATTAGTTAATTAGTTACCTCCTGTGTTTTCCAGCTATCTCCCATTCTATTCATTAGTCCTATGTGTACTTATGCCCTGTCTTTTGAGTTCCTAGTCTGTTGGTCAATGTTAAGTGTTATTAAGTGCTATTATTAATTAATCTTTATATCCCCATCAAACTGGCTGTTACTAAGCCTATCTTAAAAAATAATGCAACTTGACCCCAAAGATCTAGTTAATTACAAACATATCTCAAATTTCCCTTTTCTGTCAAAAATATTTAAAAAAGAAGTATCCTTCATAAATATATTTCTTCTTAGAGAATAATGGTATCTGTGAGGATTTCCAGTAAGGATTTAGATCGTATCTTAGTACTGAGTTACAAATGACTTGCTTCTATCATCGTCGTTGTATCTCATTATTAGTGCTATTGGATCTCAGTGCCGCGTTTGACAGTATTGACCACAACATTGTCTTGAAAACTAAACTAAAGACTAAAAAACTCTATTGGCATTAGTGGAAGTGTCTTAGCATGGTTCAAATTCATACTTGTGTGACTGCTATCAGTTTGTAGCATTGAATGAAGATGTATCATATCCATCACAAGTGCAACATGGAGTACCTCAAGGCTCAGTACTAGGGCCATTACTTTTTACGTTTTACATGTTACCCTTGGAAGATTTTATCAGGAGAAATGGTGTTAGCTTTCAGTGTTATGCTGATAATACTGAAAGCCATGTTTCTAGCATTTGTAAAATTGTGTTTTTCCATCTCAAGAACATATCTAAATTGCGACCTGCTGTATGCTCTCAACCTCAAATGCAGAAATGTTACTTTCCTCAACGTTAGGCTATTGTAATGCTTTATTGGGTGGTTGTACTGCACATTTGATAAACAGACTACAGCTGGTTCAAAATGTAGCAGCTAGAGTCATTACTAGAACCAGGAAGTATGAGCATATTTGCCCGGTTCTGTCATCACTGCACTGGCTCCATATCAAACATTGTATAGATTTTAAAATCTTGTTAATTACTTATAAAGCCTTGAATGGCTTAGCTCCTCAGTACTTGAGCAAGCTTTTATCACATGATAGTCCTCCACATCCGCTGCATTCTCAAAACTCTGGCCATCACTCTGTTCTTCTATTTGATAATGTTCAGTGCTTCGCTACAATCTGTATTGTTAAAAGCGCTATATAAATAAAAGTGACTTGACTTGACTTGACTTGGCTATTTAATAATACCCAAAACATCAAAATCTACTGCGGGTGGCAGATCTTTTTCCTATTTTGCACCCAAACTCTGGAACAATTTACCTAATACTGTTTGGGAGGCAGGCACACACTGTCAGTTTAAATCTATATAAAAGACACATCTCTTTACTCTGGCTTACACTTAACACACCAATACACACTTATTAATCAAATCCGTTAAAGGATTGTTAGGCTGCATTAATTAGATCAGCCGGATCTAGGTACACTACCCTTAACACTCAATGAACTCGTTACATCGTAAAAAGAATGTTATCTACGCAAATATTAGTCTGTTTTTTTTTATTCTGTTTCACAGTCCGTATCCAGATCAGATGGTGTGTCAGCACAAAGAGATGATCTTCATCGGAGACACCTAGATGAGCCTTGTGGACAGATCACCAGAACCAAATGCACACAAACTCTAAATCCTTTGCAGAATCTGACATGCGCTTAAAAAATTAACTGGAGATTAGGGGCTGGGTGTCCGGCCAGAGGAGAACTGGCCCCAACTAAGCCTGGTTACACCCAAAGTTTTTTTTCTCCATTTTCTCATGCATAGGGTTTTGGTTCCGTGCCACAGTTGCCTCTGGCTTGCTTAGTTGGGGGCACCTAATTTCTAGTGATTATCGTTGTTTTGATTACAGAGACCAATTCTGCATTTAATAAATTAATTATTTAATCATGTCATTATACATTACCATCACTCTTTTCTCCTATTTTATGTTCAGTGCTTTGCTACTATCGATATTGTGAAAAGCGGTATATAAATAAAAGTGATTGATTGATTGATCTTTACTACAGACTGAAAGAAATTTTCTGTAATAACTAGGAAACAGCTACATACAGACAGTGACAGAAAATGTTATTGTAAATATATCTGTATGAATGTATTCATGAAAGAGGGCACTCACGCAGTAATAGCAGCTCCAGCCGGTGGTGGTGTGGGCCGTCTCTCTCATTTCCTGTAGGGCTTCAGAGCTCAGGTAACCCATCTCTCGCAGACAGCCATCATGGAAGACCCTCGTGCACGTCCGGCAGGGAAAGAGATCGTCTGCCGTCCAAACCTCACACACCTCGCAAATCTCATCATTTACGGGCTGGTCGCAGAACAGAGGGAGACAACACAGATAAATCACCCTAAATTAGCAACCAGACTCTTATTGATTCGCTGAAAAAAGGCCGTACAGCGCCCCGAAAATGCATAATTACACGTGACAGGAAGTGTGGTGACTCAACAGCTCTACAATCAAACTTCTGTACCTCCCTCCATTAGCTGCTTTTTATTAAAGGTCACCAAATATAGAAATAATCTCACTTGACATTCCCTGTTCATTTAAAGTCTCCTATGGTGCAGATGAATCTGCATGTGGTTTACTTTTATGTCATGATATGCAGAAATCATGCTGCTTTGATGAATGCAGGGTAAGAAAACGCGCTTCTGATCATGAAAGGGAAATTGATTTCATAAATAAGTTTGTGAATGAATTAACAATTTAATTTGAAGTGACAGTACCGCTACATTTAAATTTACAGCAAATAAAAAATATAATAGACCATGATTTATAAACATTAACGTACAGTAATAATAATTACGGGTCTGGGGGCTTTGAGCGGGGCTTTAATGAGCGGGGCGGAGTCACAAACAAGGGACAACATGAGGATACAAAAGGTAAACACAAGGCACGGAGCACATGGCACAATATAAACAAAGGAACACATGGATGAGGAGAACAGAGGATCAGGTGAATACAGGACGGTGTGGCAGAGCCCTTCCTCTAGGTGCTGCTTCCAGATGCGAGGGCCACAACAAAAGTCTTAAAGGGCGGTGGAGCAGCCGCCAGAGAGGCCCACTTTGCTTACCGGGGTGATGAGATACACAGCAGACTGCTGGGTCTCAATGGCTGGATGTCTAAGTGGTGCCCGCAAAATA
>JAUCNO010000002.1:3787276-3805814 GCA_032353835.1 Enteromius viviparus | reverse complement strand
GTCCCTTTAAAAAGTTTATATGAAAGATTGTTTGGGCAGTTTCTATGGAGATGATCATTGACATCACAGCACATGTCAGATATGGAGGAAATTTTGAATTTATCAACCAACTTTTGAAGAAAAGTCAAGGTAAATATCTCTTGAAATGATAGTTTGAATTCAAGTATACTTAATGCAAGTGAAAGTTGAGCGATAGCAACTTTTATGCTCCATGTATCTCAGCACTTAGTGACCCCCCTCTGTGACTTTATGTGGTCTTCCACTTTGTGGCTATGTACCTGCTGTTCCCACACCCTTACACTTTCCTAAACACCACTTACAGTTGACCCGTGGAATATCATGCAGGCATGAGCTTTTGTAAATGCATTGGATCTGACAAAATCACCTGAATTCAATAATTAAGAGGTGTGTCCCAATATTTTATTTTTACATTTGTAAGTATATATAAATATGCAATTGAAACCATGCAATTACTGGTGTTCATATAGTGCATTTGCAATTTTTAAATAATTAAATAACTTTAGTTTTTTTCTAGATTTCCATTTATACAACAACAGTATTTTCTAAAATGTGCATAATAATAGTCTTGCTTGAAGGCTGATAAGTCCTCTTTTGAAGATTTTCCATACACAAAACAGTGCATATTAATGGATATTTGTAAGGCATGATGCCATCGTGGTTCATGGTTTTCTACCTGAAATTACAATTATATTTTTGAGAGCAGCATGTGTCTATCCCTTGCATGTGTATTTGGCAACCTGGTCTCATAAAAATATGAACCTCTGTGTGTTACACTTCTGTCTGTTTTAGTTTCGGTTTCACGTCTTTTTGGGGCTCGTTCTTCGTACGTTGCTTAAAACATCCAAAATCAAATGAGACATCCAAGATGAGATCATCGTGCTAATTATGATATGGCTAATTTGGTTCTTTGAGCACACCAGTTGTTGATGATTAGTATAGCTGGATTGAGTTGTCAAATTCTAATTCAAATTTTATTTGTCACATTCACATACATACACGGTACGACATGAAGTGAAATGTATTGCACAACAAAATAGAAGTAGAATATAAAAAATAAGTACAGTAAATAAAGACAAAATAGAAAAAAAAAATATATATATATATATACAGTATATATATATATATATTAGGGGTGGCACGGTTCATGAAAAAAAAACCGAACCGCTCGGTACGCTGGTCTCGGTTCGGTACATGCATGCGTCGCACGGTTCGACGGTTCATGACATGCGCAATGTAGCCTCCTGCCCCGTATGTGACGTCAGTGTGTTTCCCTTTCGCGCGAAAGAATTGAGCGAGCGCACCACTTATGCTGGCGAGCCCGGTAAATAATTTCCGTGAGAGGAGAGGAAAAGAGATGTACATGTGAAGAAACGGGGCCGCGAGCTCATTTCAAAGCCTCGCGCGCTCTTGGTATGTCATCTTGCGCAATTCAAGCACTCGCGCGCGATCATTCTTGCACTCGATCTCTTCTCACCAGCTCGCGCGAACACTGTTATTTTTGTCAGTAGTGGGTGGGTGGGGGGATGTATGTGCTAAAAAAGCACATACATTCATTTAGATGGCAATACACATTCTCCTTTTTTGCCAAATAAATGAAAAGCATGTTGAAATCATCTTTCCTCTTGCTGTATCAAAATCTCACCTAGCTTTCCTCAGAGATGTTCCCAATAATGTGCTTTAAGTCAAGTCAAATTCAGTTTATGCATGATTACATGATATAACTTTTTAAATACTGTATCCTAAGCTGTGGATAATTAAGCTATATATCATAGGCTGAAGTACATTTCTGGAGTTTTAAAGATTAAAAGAAAAAATATCAAGAACCGTACCGAACCGAAAACCGTGAACCTGGAACCGCAATACGAACCGAACCGTGGGTTTTGTGAACCGTACCACCCCTACTATCTATCTATCTATCTATCTATATATATATATATATATATATTGTTCTATCATTCTATCATTAATTTTATCATTCTACCATTTTATTTATCTTATCACAGACATCTTCCAATAATAATAAATCATTTTCTAATATACCAAATATGATTGATGGAAAGAAATAAAATAAAAATACAAAAGAAAGAATAATAGTTACAATACATACTTTTATTAGTAGCTTATAAGCTAAATATTTTGTCAAAATGGCAGCAAGAGAAATAGAGAAGCTTATATGTGAGCAAATAATTCCTTGAGTCAGTTCTTTTTAATTTGATTCAGAAAGGCAGTCAGAATTAATCATTCATGAATCTGACTAATCCGAATTCATGAATGAATTCAGAACAGGCTCACAAAATTTCAAAATGTGGCAAAAAAATCATGTACATTCCTGAAAACATTTCCTTTGTTGAAGAAAGAAACTCATGCTAAAACTCAAAGGTGACTAAATGAACACAAAAAAGTTCAACTATCACTTTAAATCATGAGTAAGTTGTAATGTGAGCTGTGCTTTCAATAACTGAAACAGCAAAACTTCTGAATGCAAATGTTGCTGATGCATTGCACCTACATGCTCACCAGCCTTTGTTTTTTCCTCTAATATTATTGTAATACCATGTTTCACAAATCGGCTTCGCACGGCCAAGCTGTCGCTGACTTGAATCCCAACAAACCCTGTCTTTCATGCTCTGCTCCTATGGGGAACCATTCTTTGAATAGGACAGCAACAAAGCATTCTTTTTTCCGTGGGAATGCTTCCCATTGACGTGAATATCCCATCCCCAAAAGCCTGGAACTAATCACACTAACGAGTTCACTAAGGCCACCTTCTGCCAGTGATTGGAATCACAAACACCCACTAAGAAAAAAAAGCAGCCAAACTTCAAAAATAAAATCGCCAACGCTCTCTGTAAACGCTAATGAGCAACAAAGTGATAAAACACATAATCTGTGCAATGTTGGCTTGTGCGCTTTGGGAACATTTATGAACGTATATATGTCATTGCATCCTATAATGCATAACATTGGACACTCAGTGGCCCGAAAGCAAAGTACACTGGCCAAACTATAAGTATG
This sequence comes from Enteromius viviparus, assembly GCA_032353835.1. Lineage (NCBI taxonomy): Eukaryota > Metazoa > Chordata > Actinopteri > Cypriniformes > Cyprinidae > Enteromius > Enteromius viviparus. Next base: position 3,802,778 of record JAUCNO010000002.1, on the reverse strand, counting down.
GGGAGTTGAGATTCCTCTCGCACACTGGCCTATGGGCACGGAGGTGTTGCAATGTGGAGGAATTTGAATGTAAATGCCTCTAGAGAGAGGAGCCCCCACGTTGGCATTCAGTTCCTGTCAGGCACTGAGTCTGTGCCAGGCACTCTTCTGAGAGGAGGTGACAATGAGCACTGTGAGAGAGACGAGGGAACCTGGAGTGTCTGCCGGGTTCCAGAGCTGACACTCATGGTGCATTATGGGTAGGAGGGCAGACAAGAAAAAAGCGAGCACCAAAAGGTAGAAAAGAAGTAGGACAGGGCTAATAGCGGGGGTTCATGTCAAACAGATCAAATGAAGCAATACTAATATTATACCATAACGAATAACAAGCCTGTACAGTACTAGAAAAGCCAAGAATAGATTATGATTAAATATATATTAAATGTTAAATAACAAAGAAAATGTCATAAACATGCAGAGTGTGATTTGGAAAAAGTTTGGAAGATAAAATGCAGAATGTTCAAATTCAGGCACCCTGAATAATAATTATTATTATTTTTATTATTATTTGTATTAGCATTAGCATTATCATTCATATACTTTCTTATATGAGGAAAATAATTATTATCATCATTGTTACTGTTATCAAGTGTTGGTTAAATCAGCTTTAACAAATGATTTTTATTATTATACTCAAGTCTAGTTTAAAAAAACAACTGACTCAAACTAATAACTGAAATGAATAGCTTGTTAGGAAAAATTACGATAACAATGAAATGATAACAATAACGATAAAAAAAATTCTAATTATTATTGTTGTTGTTGTTGTTGTTGTTGTTGATGATGATAATGGTTTAGTAGTAGTAGGACCAGTATAATAAAAGTTATTGCCATTATTATTATTTTGCAGTATATAATATTTACATTGCGATCAGAAATAATATTACTTACAATACTTATAAAACAATGTTACATTTGGTCATATTAAATTATTTAAAAACATATTAATTATTATTAATAACAATAATGGTGTTTGCTGTTGATAATGATGATGATGCAATTATTATGTTGTTTTAATACCACAATGCTGCTCTTCGAATCTGGAAAAAAAAATATTACTTTTTACATTAACATTTTACATGAATTATATTATTTCTTATTAATATTAATATTAATATTAATATCTAAATGAATTTTACCGTTTCAATGCTATGACTGAATGAATGAATGAATGAATGAATGAGGCATTTATATAGCACTTTACTGAATACTAAAGAATCTACAAAAATGTATCTACATTATATTCTACAGCTACACGATTTAAAGCAGCTACCTGACTTCCTTTCCTCAATGACTACATAACACCCTGCTCGCTCCTGGACTGTTACGTCAGAAGTGATGCACAAGGGTCTCACAAAGAGGCTGCAATTGATCCAGAAAACTTACCTCTGCAGTGCTGCTCAGAGGAACGTGTACACTTCGCCACGCACAAGTTGTCGTGTAAAACATTTGTCTGCACTGCCAATATTGTAAATACGTCACGTGCAACATTCTATGTCATTGTAACAAAAGTTATTGCGTAAAGTCTGACAGCTGGCTAATAAACCCAAGCCTTACATTTCACAGTGGAATGATGCAATAATGCACGGCTCTTATCCTCACCCGCCAAAACAGAACTGACCTAGATCGGGTGTTGCAGACGGGTATTTTTCTACACCACGAAACTGATGCATGAATGATGCGTCTCGTGAAATTTACGTCCATGCAAGTTGCGTGCGTCTTTGTTGCATTTAATGAACGTCCTGCAAGCTTTCACAAATGTGGGCTGTAAAACCCACAAATGTCTTTATTTAGTTAGTACCAACAGTTAGAATAGAACTGAGACCAACCTGAAGGAAATGGGATGGTGCTCCGGTACTTGGGACTCGATATCTTCTTCTCCTCTCACGCGCTGCCAGCAGTCATTTCAAGGTTTGCTTTCGTCAGTGAAGGCTATGCGTGTGTAATCGCGGCGGTCAGTGTGTACAGTGTGTATTCCGCAGCCAGCAAACAGCGTTGTTTTGAGGCGCGAGCTGAGGGCGCGGAAGCTGGACAGCTCCGGTGCTGAATTCTGGAGTGTAACTTTGCCCTGAAGACCGTACAGCTAGCTTAAATAAACACAAGCCTGGAAAAAGTTGTGTCTTCTGCTTCAGCTGACTAGCCCACTAGATTCGCAATGGTCCAGTGTTCTTCGAGCCTCTTCGTGGAACTTGTTTTCAGCCAGCGAAAGGAGACGTTTCATTGGTCTGTTCAAATGACGTTGACACTGGGAAATGAGATGAGCCAGTAATACACGGAATATGGATGCAAAACTGCTTTAATTAACATACATCGTCTTGTTGATTTTGCGGCTGTAATCATTACCTTACAATATTTTCACTAATCAGTAAAGAATATTTAGACAACAGGACGTGTAATTACACTGGCTATACTGATTTGGCTACAAAAACTAGGCCTATTAATTTATTAATTATACATTTTTCATTTTACATACTTATACCTGACAGCAGTGCATGTTGTCGCATTTTATTAAGTTGTCTTGTCAGGGGAGCACCAAATTTAATAGTTGAAAGGAACGAAAACGAGGCTGTGAGGCCCAGTCTCATGAAAATGCGTTTAAGTAGTACGCCGAAAACAGAAAATTGTAGTATTTATAGCCTACGCAAGAGTTGACTTTTACATGCACGTGTTTGGTGTGCATGTAATACGCCATTTTCACGTGCATATGATACGAAATGTGTTGCATCTACAACCCTAATCCTACCAATTGTGTATCATATGCTTGCCAAAGTCCATTTCTGCATATAAACAGTCCGCCAAAAGTACGCAAAACATAAACTCATTCTATTGATAAGCCCTTTCATGAGATCAGGTTCTACGTGGTATACAGTATGTGTCTATGTAAAGACTCCAATAGCCTTCACAGCCTCGTTTTCATCTTTAAAATTAATATGGAGTCTAACCTAATTATTGTCAGCTAAATTTAAAAATGTCTTGAATAAAAAAAAAAGTAAAAGCTAATTAAATAGTGCAAATTTACATAAGTTACATAAATTTACATAACATGTAAAATATACAGTACTGTGCAAAAGTCTTAGGCCACTAGTATTTTTATCAACAAAAAAATGGTTTAAAGTGGGTTATTTCTATCTTTTGCAGTAAGTTGTCAGTTGGAAATACCAGTTTACATTTTCAAACATTATTTTTGTCATTAATTGTAATAATGCAGTGAGAGTATTGTCTGCGCAAGGAGTCTGACAACAGCCAGTGCTCCACACAGAGATCTGATCTGATTATCATCCAGTCTGTCTGAAATGACATGAAGTAACAAAACAAACTGAGACCGACTAAATCCAGAAGAACTGTGACAACATCTCCAATATGCTTAAAACATTTTTTTATTGTTAGTAAGAATACTAGTGGCCTAAGACTTTTGAACAGTACTGTATATAAGGTAAGTGAAGAAATACATTGAATTTGCAACATATTTGATTGTGTTTTATTGTGTTTAATAAAGTAATTATTGTTATATTGTTATTGTTATAATTCCTGTTGTATACTGTTGTATTATTGTTGTACACAGTGTGACAAAAATATGCTATATTGATGTGCACATGCCCAAAAGTATTAGCTGTATCCCTTTTAACCTTAACCATATATTAAATGAGGTCATAAAATCTGTATGTAGTAATAATTCAGTCAAAATATCAATAATAATAAGGAAAAAATACATAAATTTATCACCAATAATCATAGTGTGCAAAATTAGGTTGAGGTTTAAATAATTAATCACCCAAACACCCCTAATTTGTCACATTTTGTTCTTGTTTGTACAAGTAATAATTACGACTACGAACAACTCATGGAATTCTATTTAAACCAATAAATATTTCCATACACCTTCATTAAGTTCTCAAATACCTATGGACAATCCTGCATAGGCAGTTATGTTCAACACTTCCCAGTATGAGGTCCCAGTGCATGCTGGGTCAAATGGAGACACATACATAATTAATGCTGAGGTAAATGCACATTGAACAATGGATACCCTTGGGACCACAACACCTTACTGTCAAAAAGGAAATGAAAGAGAAGATTGTGTGCTTATAAATTAGACCCTGTAGCAATCTCAAACTCAGGTAAAAATGAACATTGCTCTTATTGATATTACAGGCAAAATGGAGAGGCTAATGAGGCTGTGTATGGGGCAGATAATTAAAAGGCCTTTGGGGTTACTTTTTTGTCCATGTTAAAAAAATAAATAAATAAACAATCGTTAGGGTATCACCATATTTCATTTTCACAAGAATGGAAATGAGGCTGTGAGGGACTGTGATACATTCAATGGACTTTTACTGTTATTTAACAACACACTGATTGGTAAGCTGATAAAACATATTTCCAAAAAAAATTTGTAAATTTGTTCTTGTAATTGTTTTGGTAGTTTTATTTAGTATGTTGTTATGTAAATAGAACTGAACACTTAATATAAAAGCAATTTTTCCCACTAACATCATGTTAGAGGTGCAGTATGTAAAAATGCTAACTGTTGATTGAAACAGGTAATGTGTACAAGTACTAAGTACTTGTAATAAGTATAAATACTTATGTGGGCTGTCAGATTAAGGACACCCAACATGAATGAGCACAACTGACAATGGAATACTATAATACTACTGATAAGTTGTTACCCTTTCAGTCGACTTTCAACGTTACATATGGGAACTCGCCAGAGAGACCTATCTGCTTTGAGCTTTTACTAAAGGCCAATGAATATTGACGCGCACTGCACGTCACTGCGCTCATTGCGAGCAGATGACCTTGGCTGGGTTGAGGTCCCGCCTCTCACTCATGAGCATGGCTCCCCTCGCGCTCTTCCCATGGTAAGTCGTTGGACCGTAGCAAGTTCACATCTGCCACGGTGAGACGCCTGGGGGATCTCCAAGTGATGGTTCAGAATACTTCGTCGAGTGCTCCAGCTGCGTGAACTTCTGACGCACAGCGCAGTCCCGAGGTGTTCTTGAAGGAGAACACACTCAGACCTGCCGTGTCCTTTGGGGCACCCCCATGTCTTCTGCACCATCAGAGGGTGAGTCTGATGGTGAGGCGGCTGCTGCACCGGACAGTTGTCGCCCCGCGGCTGCTGCTCTGTCCGCTGCAGACACCGAACTGTCAGACATGCTCCTCCGCGCTGCGGCAGGAATCGGTTGCAGGTGCCCCGTCTGCAGGTGCCCCATGTCATCATGAAGAGCCTGTGAGCTCGAAACGTTACCTACCTGATAAGTTTTAAATAATAAAAACTTTTTGATATTTTTTGAGCCCAGGTGTTGCCGACTTTGCTGCTTTGTTTGCTACACTGCAAGTGTACCAAGCAAAAGCTCTCAAAAAGCTGCACGAGCACGGACCTGATCAAGAGGTGATGCGGGAACTCCATGCAGCGACAGACCTCGCTCTACAGGCGACGAAAGTCACAGCACGCGCCCTTGGTCAGGTCATGTCCACTGCGTTGGTCCAGGAATGCCATCTCTTCCTGTTCCCCGAGTGCTCCTTCGCCCGCTCGTCACCGTGGGCGTCCCCCCGCGACACCCAAAGAACCATCTGCTCCAACCCCAGCCGAAGCAAACGAGGCCAGGCTGGCTGCTGGCCGCAGGAGCGGAACCCTGCCTGCTCAGGGGCGGGCCAAAAAAATCGGGTGGGGGAAGCGCTCCTGAGACAGGCAGTCTGGAGGTGATGAGATCTGTTCTTCGGTGGACGTCCAGAGCCCAGCGTCCGGAGGTCCCCATCTCACACACATTTTGTCTCAAATTGTGTCGGTTCGTCGAATGGTGTTCCTCCCGTGGTGGACCCACAGAGATGCATGATTGCAGTTGTGCTTCCCTTCCTGCAAGAAAAGTTGGAGCGCAGGCTGTCCCCTTCAACTCTCAAAGTGTATGTCGCTGCCATAGCCGCATATCATGACATCGGGAAGCATCAGCTTATTGTCAGACTCCTTAAAGTCCCTCCGTAGGGTGAACCCCCCGAGACCACATCTTTTGCGCTCTTGGGACCTAGCCGTCGCCCTAGCCGGGCTGTGGCTGGCTCCCTTCAAGCCACTTGAGTCAGCAGAAATGAAATTTATGACACGGAAGACAGTTAGACAGAGGAGTAGCTCCGACTGTGCTTCCTCTGGTCTCCTTCGCCAGAGGTGTGGCAAAAACATCTCCACGGTCTACACAAGGCTGTGTTTCCCTTCAATTATATCCATATTGTTATTGATATATTGAATTGTTCTTGTCCCGCATGAGTTATTTAAAAAACTTCATGCGCTCCGCCCTCAACCGCTTGTTTCAGCACCACTGAAAGCATCTCTGTCGCCCCTCATACGGGCCATGGGGAGGCTGAGAAGGTTACGTGCAGATTCTCTGCTAACGAACTGGAAATGCTAAAAATGTCTCGCCAGTTGGCAGGGGATCTCCGCGTAACACGGCCCTAGAGCGTGGCCTGTTCCATGGGTGTTCCCATATGTATCGGCGAAGTGATTCGACTGAAAGGGTAACGTCTAGGTTACGAAGGTAACCCAAGTTCCCTGAAGGAGGGAACGGAGAGGTTACACTTTCTTCTGCCACGTCTCTAGAGTCGCGCTGACACCAGCAACGGCTCTTCAGCGAAAACCTGCAGGTGCACTGTGACCACGCCCTCTTATACTCACGCAGTGATGAGGTGCACCTGAGCGGAATCAGTGCATGCCAATATTCATTGGCCTTTAGTAAAAGCTCAAAGCAGATAGGTCTCTCTGGCGAGTTCCCATATGTAACGTCTCCATTCCCTCCTTCAGGGAACGTGGGTTACGTTTGTAACCTAGATGATATCCACAATACTTAAAGATGTATTAATTATCAATAAGCACTTATGTAGATGTCTGACAGAAATGATTAGTAATGTGTAAAGCTGATGATGCTAATTTAGAAGTTGTTTTAAAATTTAATGTCTTTGTTTCGGTTGATTTTATCATCTGTATTCTCTATTTCATTCAGTGATTGTGTTTATTAACCGCAGCTGATCATCACTAATGCTCAATCACCACTTAATTAATCGCAGAATTAACTCATTAACACTGATTCAGTAAAAAAAAATCTGTAAAAACACGGTAAGAAGATTCGCAGCAGGGCTTCCAGAGATATTCTGTTAAATTACAGAAAATAACAACTTTTACAAAATTACAGGCAAAAACAGTAAAAATACAGAATAGACTTTGCTATAATAATTGACATTATAAGTATTCATGAGGATTTTGTTGAGGGGTTGAAAGGGTCAAAGATGTAAGCTGAAGTTGAGAAGTGATAAATAAGTTGAGATCCCTGTCCGTGGTACTGAAATATGAAAACTTGGGACCGTTTTCTAGTCATGCATTCTGCTTTAATAAGATAAACACGTACAAAATTTACTCATGACAACATAAATGAATAAGTAAATATATACTTCTCATGTGTCTACAATGTAGCATTGCAATATTTTTACAGGCACATTAAACAGAATGTTGAAGAAAAATGTTTTTTGACCTATAGGGTGCAGCATACCTTTGCAGTCCATTAATCAAAAACGAAAATAGATAATTATCAACTTAAATAAATAAATAATTATTTTTTACTTGAGATAGCTTTAGTCTGCATCTGTTTTAAAGAGAGTTACAAAAAGTGATTTTGCCCCAAATTATTGATAAATGACTCACGATGCCCCTCTAGTGGACACTTGTGGCTAAACTCATAGGAACAAAATATGAGGCTGTAATGCTAAAATGTTAAATTCTAATGTTAAAATTGTAAGAGATGGTTTAAGTGAGTGTTTTGAAGGCATGTCTCTTATGTATGTCCTCTTTGACCACGACTAAAAACTAAAACATTTATGGTTTCTGCTATTTCCATTTATTGATTCAGTTCTTGCATTTCCCTTAATACAAATGCTTATATTTAAAGTTTATATTATATTTCATTTTTAAACTTTAATAAAGTTAATAAAGTGCATTAACTTTAATGTGCAGTATAGTAAACAAGCAAACAGTGTTTGGTCTTTGATTCAAAGATGTGAAACAGATCAATGGGCCAGTCCTGTGGTTGGAAAATGTTCAAACCACACTGCACAATCATGCATGCAATGCAAACATACACGTACAGAAGCACAAAGGAAAAGCAAAAAAGGACAGAAGCAAAAAAAAAACTAAACATCTCAGTCTAGTGAGTTATTTAATTAATAGGCAAATTCTTGCAAGTAAGATAGTTCAAGTTTGCCCTCTATATATAAATATTTAGAGAATTCTTTGTCAGATCGAAAATCTTTCACTGTGTATTAATCTAACACTTTAAAAATAGTACATACATATTACATATACCCTCTCTCTCTCTCTCTCTCTCTCTCTCTATATATATATATATATATATAATGTTATATATAAAATAAATGTTTTATTTTAAGTGCTTTAGAATTATTTTATAAAAGTATTAAACACTGATAGTCAAGTTCAAAGTTTCTCCGCTAAAGTTCACCACAGCAGTTCTCATTCTGTTCTGATCAGTTTCTTCCTGTCAGCCACTCTACAGGAAATGAGGTACTTTTTCTCATCTTATCTGACTGTTGCTCTAGTTGCTGTCACATGTTCTTATATGGACATATGATGACTTTGGAGGAGGCTGTACTTTGGTGGCTTATTGGCTTAAAGTCCAGTGTATTGCTTAGTGTTGTTTGGGCCAAAGTGCAAAAAAACTTGCAGGGGCCTTCACCACCACAACCACCTGCAGTCTAAACTCAGGAAATGTGCATTTAACACATTAAGTTTACAGTCTAATTGGTGGTCCCAAGGCCAAACTATGAAAAGTTTAAAGTTCAACGTTTTAATGTTTGTAAATCAAATTTCACCTAAAGGAATTTTACAACAATAAACCAGTTATATCTTCAAAGCAACCCCATTTTTAAAAGAGTAGCACTTTGTTCAGAAATTTGAAATTGGTTTTGAATTATTATTATTATTTTTTTTAAAATGAGAAATATTTACATTGTTCTCTTACATAAATATGAAAGAGAACAATGTAAATGTTTCTCATTTCTGGTTTATTGTTGTACAATTCCTTTAGGTGAAGTTTGATTTACAAACATTAAAACGTTGAACTTTAAACTTTTCATAGTTTGGCCTTGGGAGTATTAGTCTTAATGTACTATACACGGTAATTATACACAGTACTGAGCTATATAAAATAACTGTGTATAGTATATTAAGACTATAATACACCATACACTATAATACAAAAATGGCTGTAAGACTGGCTGTGCCTAATGCTTAAGGACCATTTAATGTTTATATTTGTATACAGTATATATCACACGTCATATTGTTTTGCATTTTATCAGACAATATAAGAAAAATCCAGTACTGAAAAAAGTACTTTTTTAATGGACATATATGTACAGTATGTGTTAGAAATACCTACATAACTGCTTGTGTAACTTGGTGTGTGGTTTTTTTTTTTTTTTCTCTCTCTATTTTTCACATTTCAGAGGAACTCGTAGTGGGGCGTCAATCTTTTGAGTAGGTCAGTTTCATAATAAAGAGATCATGCAGAGCATATTCATGTAGTTTATGCAGTAGATATTCTGCAACTTTAGTTTAGTTTAGTTTAGTTTAATTTATTTGCATACCTGAATCCGAGCTTTCTATTCACTGTAATCAAGTAAATCCAGCTCTGTTGGTGAAAGATAATTGCTTCAGTCAACCACAAAGAAGAAGAAAAGACAAATTATTGAGGTAACCATCGCTGCTTATACATGACACAGCAATGTGATCTTTCATTAATAAGACAACTGTACATAGAGATTAAGAAATCCATTTTGATTATATTTGTTCAGACGATCATCACATACAAGTACAGTAAGCACATAAGTCTACTTTCTTTATTTTACAAAATGCTGTAAAATAGTATAAATAATACAATTTTGATCACAAACTAGAATTGCATAATTTTCTAATAATGCATATTATATAATAATAACTACTTCATTTGTTTCCCCTTTAGATTACTCAAACTGTTTGGAGTTGTTGTGATAAAATGATTCAACATTTTTGGATACTACTGGTTTACCTTTTCAAGTGTAAGCTACTCTTTTGAATTCTGTTCATTGCAGATCTGCACTTAAACTAAATTAATTTTAAAACATACTTGTCTCAGTGTGTTTAAACAAAACAAAAATGTATCTACTGCACAACAACAATAAGTTAATACAATCATTTTCTTATTTATTTCATTTCTAGGCAGAGCAGATAATTCAGACGTTGTGTCTCAGAATCATCTGAAGATTGTTCAAGCTGGAGACACTGTTAACTTCACCTGTATTTCTCCAAAAGAATCAAGAACCACTGTTGCTTGGGTCAAACAAAGTGTTGGAGAGAAGCCCCTTTTAATCGCTTCAACATATCAAGCTTTAGATGTCAAGTATGAAAATGGCTTTGACGAACATAATCGCTTTTTTGTTGAAAAACATGATAGCAGTTTTAATCTGAGCATCACAAATACTAAAGAATCAGACACTGCAACATACTACTGTGTTCAATTTATATATCAGTTTAGATTTGATGAAGCCACTGATCTCATTGTTGAAGGTAAGCAGAATATTCACTTAAATATTACTGTGGCACATGTATTACGTTACATTGAGTCTGATCAAATTACCATCATGCCATTGTGGTCTATTTTCTTGTAGGCAGAGATCTCAACACACAATCTGAGCAGGAGAGAGCTGTGACAGATCCAGTGCATTCAGAAGACTCTGCAGTGTCTCTGCAGTGCACTGTCCTCACTCAGAGCTGTGCAGGAGAACACAACGTTTACTGGTTCAGACATGAATCTGGACAATCTCCTCCAGGAATAATATTTACTCAGGAGCGCAGGAACGCTCGATGTGAGAGGAGCTCTGATCTCAACTCTGCTGCACACAAATGTCTCTACAGCCTGCCCAAGACGAACCTCAGTCTCTCTGATGCTGGAATTTACTGTGCTGTGGCCGCATGTGGACAGATACTGTTCGGAGATACACAAAAACCTGATATACCAAGACTAGGTAGGTATCAATTAAATGCTATTATTAAAAAAAAGCTACATCACTAATATCTTTTCAATTTGATGTTGACTTTTTCATATTAACAGAAACACCATGGAGGACAATTGCTGTAGTTTTAGCATCTTTAAATTGTTTATGTGTGATTGTGATCATATTTCTGTGTGCACAAGCACCAGCAGAAGGTACGATTTACAAGCTTTATTACTTTCCAAATTAAACTGTTTCAGTTTCAGCAAATATTTTGTAACATATGAATTATTATTGTTCATTTAAGACAGAATCCCCCATATTGTGCTGGATAAATCAATGGTAAGCCCTCCTTTATACTTTGCTTTCAGACTGAGCTAAATATTATGCCAATATATATCAAACAGGAAAATGCTTAATGACTTAATGATTATATATATATATATTCAATTTATATTCTAATAATTTAGTGTATGTATAATCAAAATATTGAGACAATGTATAATTGTAACTCTGATTCTTTTTTAGGCTGATCTCACTACTACTGTCAATTATGCAATATCTTACAAGCGTCTTTAACATTTATGAGATGATACAGTATATGACAAGTAAAACAAGATAAATTTAACTTTCACCTTATTTATATGTGGATTAAAATGTATGCTCTGTGTTAACTATATTCTACATTTCCATCCTTGTGGTAGCACTTTATTTTACAGTACGTGTACATCCCTGGTACATAGATGGTAAATATCTTGTACCTACAGGCAACTTATCTGAAGTGTATGTACTTGGTAATAAATAAGAAACACAGCTGTACTTTACATTAGTTTGTACATACAGACAAGTGTGGGTAAGAACGGTCATTTACAGCTAGTGCCCATACATGGTTAATAATTTGATAATTTACTGTACTTACTATTGTATATACATAGTAAACATGTAGTACTTACACACAAGTGGGTCCAAACAGGCACATCCTTACAGTATCCGTATATGGTAAATAATAAGACAGATAACTGCACATACTAATGATGTGTACGTACATGGTAATTTTGTAGTATCTATGGAACAATGTGCTATTACTGTATGTGGTAACAACAAAGACATGTACTGTAAAATAAAGAGCTACCATTCTTTTCTTTCCTTAGCCAATAACTCTTAAAATCTTTTTGTAACATGCATTCAGTTGGTCAGATTTTAAATGATACAGATGTATCTTTTGCTGCCTTTGATATCTCACAATCCAGGTCCTGGCATTCCTAACAACTGAAATGGTTAAAAGAATGAAATTTGTTTTGAGTCCATTTCTACAAAGCTATTTTTGCATGCTACTGTATCTATATATAATCCTTCCTAACACATCTCTTAGTTTGCATAAAAAATAAGTGCTTAAATGCTTTTTGTCTCATGCTGTTGGCATTTTTAAAATAAAAATAATAAACATGAAATCCTAGTGTATCTAATTTTTATTAGCAGATGTCAGCACATGCATGAAGATAGCAAAGAAATATGTGCATGCATTTATTAATAAATGAAAAATGAATTTTAGCACTACCAAACAACTAACAGCGGCCTCTAGGAGTGGCCTCTTGTCTGCTTCAGCCATGTTGTGCGCATGTCATTCATACATCTGGATGCAAATACACAACGACCTACCTATACTGTATATGGGTTTCAAAAACTGAAAATGTATCTGCTAAAATTGAAACATGGTATAGAAAGTTTATTGATCTACTTCTGTTTACTTACAGTATCTGTTGAGAAAGTTTGTGTGTGTGTGTTTCAGCTGAATTGTTTTTTTTTTTTGAGAATTTAAAATATGAAGATCATTTTGAAAGGTCAACGTTTATGAGATATTTAGTGATTTTGTTTTTCTCAAAAAAAGTATGGTTTTCCATACTTGGAATTTGTGCTCTGCATTTAACCCATATAAGTGCACAAACACATCATTGCTTAGGTCAGGTCTTTGAGGAGATCAAGGACTTGACTTTGACATGATTTGAGACCTCATCAGGAGCATGCCCAGGCGTTGTAAAAAGATCATATGGGCACGGGGAGGCCACACACACTACTGAGCCTCATTTTGACTTGTCTTAAGGACATTACATCAAAGTTGGATCAGCCTGTAGTGTGGTTTTCCACTTGAATTTTAAATGTAATTCCAAATCCAGACCTTCATGGGTTAATAAATTGGATTTCCATTGATAATTTTTGCTTGATTTTGCGTTCCACACATTCAACTATGTACAGTATTTAATAAGAATATTTCAGATCGGGATGTGATATTTTAGTGTTCCCTTTATTTTTCATGATGTGTTGCTTACTGTAGCTGTCTCGCTTCTCGGGGGGCAAGGAGGCGATGAGTCAAAAACTTGAAGTGCAATAAACATTAAATCCAACGTGACGTGATACAGGAAAGCTGACGAAAGTGCAGAGACAAAAGCTTACATACATGAATCCACATCAAACTACAACGACCGACACTGAACACTACAAAGGCACAGTATAAATGAACACAAAATCAACAATACAATACAAGACACCCGGAAGCACAGCAGGTGTAGAACAGAATGAAAACAAAACAGGACAACGTAACAATTTTTTTAAGAAGTGTATTTAAATTTACAACCTAATATTTTATAGACTCAGCAAAGTATTTCTGTGTAGTCTATATTGCAATTTGAATATTTAATTTAATTTTAGGATAAAAAGTTATCCTAACACAAGAACACATTTTTTATTACATGTTTTAGACCATTTTGATGAAAGTTCCATTTCAAATGTTGACTAGTGTATGCTATGTTATTAATACATATACCAAAATTTTATTTACACAGTAAGCCTATACGACATACTATTTTGGTAATGTTGGTATTCTGTTGTCACACCATCACTAGTGCCTGTCCCACAATCAACTGATTATTGACACCTGCCGGCAATCTGCACTCAGCTACAAATGTCAAGCTCAGCCAGACAGTCATTGGCTGAGCTCGAGGTTAGACGCTCATTCTAACCTGCCTTGCTTCTCGTCTGCTCCGTCCGTCTCTACGTTTGGGGATTTTGGTCTGTGGCTCAATCACCCTGTTCCTAAAAGACTGCAAGAAAGACTGAGTATACTTACCTTTTCCTTACCAGCGCTGTTCCTTCGTTGAATCCTGTTTGTCTCCACTGCACCTGTTTTTGAAACACTGAGGTTTACTTTATGTTTGATGCACCAAAATAAACTCCCCTGTGAACCTTATTCCTGTTGTCCCCTTGTCTGAGCGTCACAGAAGCTCAGCCCTTAACAAAATGATAAGGACGACGATCAGCCCTGAAGAGATCCTCCGCCGCCTACTCAATGGACTCACACCTCTTCACGGACCGCACGAGCAACGGTCAGGAGGCCACCCTCCCTTGCCCGGCTCAAGGCTCGCTTATCGGCGGAGTCCACTACCAAAAGTGGCATCTTATGGGGTTCGATTAGTGCCAAAAACGCAAAAGTTGTTTCCCGATCCAGTCCATAGTTTACGGCCGGGAGAGCAGTTTTTTTATCCTGATCCAGTCCATAGTTTAAGGCCGGGAGAGCCGTTTTTTGATCCTGATCCAGTCCTTAGTTTACGGCCAGGAGAGCCGTTTAATAATCCTGATCCAGCCCCTGGTTTGAAGCCAGCAGCGCCAGTTCCTACCCCTAGATTGGGGCCAGTAAAGCCAGTTCCTGCCCCTAGATTGAAGTGAGCTCCACTGCCTGCCACACTACCAGAGCCAGAGCCAATGATGGAGGAGGACCTGCAGCCATGGCCTGACCCACCTGAGCCAATAATGGAGGAGGACCTACTGTTGTGGCCCGAGCCACCAGAGCCCGTGATGGAGGAGAACCTGCCGCCTTGGCCCGATCCTGCTGTGCTGCAAGAGCGCCCTCCAGAGACCGCTGCGCTGCAAGAGCGCCCTCCAATCACATTCCCGCCCTCCCACCCACTACAGCCTTCTGCCTTACTGTCGTCTGACAGTCCTGATGCTCACCCTTGATACACCATCCAGCCAGGGCCTATCATGCAGGACTGTCATCCGCCAGATCCGTCAGGCTCGGGGTGTTCATCAATTCCACCTTCAGCCTCCGAAGCCAGAACTCCGAACCGTCGGCTTCGCCATGGGCCTTGGCTTCCTCCCTTGCACCGGCTCCGCTGTGGCCTTCTGGAGCGCCTCATCCACGTTTAACGTGATATTATTCACTTTATCTGTTAAAAATGGGCCCGTTCTTTTGACAGTAGTTAGTAATTATTACAAGAAAGGTTTGCAATTTGTGCTTCCCTTATCAGATTTTAGGTGCGTAAGCCACGTTAAGAATTTTAAAATGTCCCCGCCACGTACCTTGAAAGTTATTGTCACGAGCTGGGTCAAAGCAGCCGTGATAACAATCGCGATCCCGCTTCTCAGCGAACTAAGACTAGGC
>JAUCNO010000002.1:3776983-3787176 GCA_032353835.1 Enteromius viviparus | reverse complement strand
ACAGACAACTGGATGAGTGAAGACAAAAACCCCGGAGGGTGGATTTATTTACAAATGGTGAAAAACAGGTAAGTAATCTCAGTCCGGTGGATTCCAACGGTGAGAGGTGCTCAATGGTGATAATGGTGCTCTGTATCCCCTTTTCCCTTTTTCCAGGTGCCGGTTTCGGAGTGCTCTTCGTGGCTGTGAAAGTGTCCGAGCTTCTCGGTCACGGCGATCCTTCTGCGGGGGAAAAGAAAGGTAAGCTTGAGTCACCAGATTGCTCAAATGGAGTCGTTGCTCACACTCTGTTGCGTTTGTGTTCCTTTTAAACGCCGCCGGCCGTGACCGATTGGCCCAGGCAAATCCGTTCTAGCTGGTGCTCGTTGGTTTCCAGGGCGACGCTGATCGGCGGCCGTCACAATTGTTATTTAGAAAGGACACATTAAATTACAATAAAGACATTTATAATGACATCTTTTTAAAAAAGACTTCTAATCCCAACAAATGCCGTTCTTTTGAATTTTCTGTTCGTAAAAGGATCTTGTAAAACATCATATTAGAAGGATCTCTAAAGGACCATGTGACACTGAAGGCTACCACTTCATCACAGCAATAAATTATATTTTACAGTGTATTAAAATAGAAACTTGCCATTACTGTATTGTATTTATTGTATTTTAATTCAAATAATACAGCCTTGATGAGCATTAGATACTTCTTTAAAAAAAAGTATATGTGTTATATATTAAGTGTACATTTGAATAATTTAACTTTTTAAGTTTCATATATATATATATCATACTGTACCAGATTTTTTACTGTATACAGCTTTTTTTATTTGTAGGGATCCCTTTTTTTGTGCCATTTTAAATGTTCAATATTACCATAAAAAAATCAATAAGCAGACATTCAGTGACATTAAGTCTAAACTGTACAGAAAAATCTAGGTGCATAATTAAGATATTGATGTTTAATACTGCTCTACATAGTTCCACAAAACATCAATAAGATTTTCAGGCAAAATATCACATCATGCATTTATTAACCTGTAGAATGTATTCATGCAATTATCAGTTCTCTGGCTGAATTACATATATATACACTCTACATAAATCCTAGCATTGCATAGTGTTTGTTTTGAATACTAACACCCAACAGCGAGTGAAGGGGTTAAAGGCTATTTCACTTCACTGCTTGGTGTATCGATTTCATGAAGTGACATCATGGGTGCCGTCTGTGATTATGGCGAACTGTGGCAAACACAGCTTTGGCAGAGTTAAAGTAACAGAGAAAGGCACAAACATAAACAAAATGCAATCTTATGTTTTGTAACATCTAAAAAAAACACCCCACCTCTTTATTTCTTTAAAAAAAAAGGGGAAAAAATATGTCTTGTTTACTTGTATGGTTGCAATTTATTCATCAAATTTTTATTCTTTTAAGGTGTCAGCTGAGCCAAATCTGCCTAGAATTAATTTTCCTCCAACAAGATATTGCTGTAAGGGTTTTAGTCTACCACCACATAGAAAACATGCAAAACTGTAACGAAAAATGAATGAATTTAGATCTGGCAAACTGTGAGGCACTGCTACTGCTGAAAAAAAAATCTGATGCCAAGTTTGTTGCCTAGCAACTCTCTCTCTCTCTTTCTTTTTTTTGTTTTTTTTTTTTTGGTTTAGTTCGGTCCCATTTGTGAAAATGAAATAGATCAATAATAAAAGTTTCATTTAGAACCTCCCCTTTTATAAAATTTTGCTGGAAAAAAAACTATTTTAGATAAATGTTAACTGGTTTCCAGCTGATTGACCAGCCCCCATCTTTCCAAAACCAGCTTGACCTAGCTACACTGATATAAAAATCTGGCAGAGAGCAGCTATAAACCACCTATCATCAAAATTAATGCCATGCGTTAGTATTCAACTCACTGCATCCTCAATGTTTGGCCTCTTCTAATAAAGGTCCAATAAAAATGCTCTAAATGTCATTTGTTTTCTAGCACGTTATTCAGTATTTAACATGCTGTGCAGTTTCCCTGCATTTTCAGAAGCAGGATATGCCTCCCTATTGCGCATAATCGAATGGCATTGTAATTGTATTATGGCAGCAATGCTGAAATTTGATAGAGACAATGTAATATCTCCTCCTTTTCCTCTTCATCCTGAGTCCTGCCACAGCAGTCCAGCAGTCCAAAAACTGTTGTGTTCTTTGGCCAGGTCACAAATTTTATACATAGCCAGAGGTACGTTGTTTTGCTTTCATCATCAGAGACATTAAGACAATAATCAGATGAATATTAGATAATGACTGTGCTCTTGTTATTATCAGCAGATATGTCCACTAGACAGGGCAAGAGACCATTTGTTTTAATATGCACAGATATATAAGACAGATGCGACAATAACCCATTAATTAATATGATTTAGAACTTAAATATGATTTTTAAAAATATGAAATTAGGAAAAAATATGACTTCGCTGTCTTACAAAGCTTTGCCATCATTTGCCACCAACATTTTCGGTCTCTAATATCATGGCAGCACATTATACTATCATGTTTCTCAGGGAAGTTTTCCAACAGTTAATTCAAAGACCGTCTTGGGAATAAAAAAACCAAAGTTGTTCTGTGAGTGGGCGTTTGTCAGTGACTCATTTCAGAGATAACAACCAGAAAACCTTTAACATTTATTTATTTATTTAAATGTGCTGTTGACTTTGTGTTTATGAGTTATGTGGCACATTATTTTCCTTAGAGTAATTGGGGGCAGATGGTTGCAACAGTTATGAGTCCAGTCTCTAATTAAGACCTTTCCATAAGGTTTATAATCATTAAGACAAGTTTACAAGGCATTGATTCATGGAAAAGGTGGAAATGGCAACAAATATCAACATTTATCAATTTTCTTGAGCTGCTAGACTACCCAATGTGTGTTTCCCCACAGTTCAATTCGGCAAAGTGTTATATTTTCACCTCTGGAGGTGAAAAGCTGTTTACGAACTCCCCGGCACATATGCCTCCATCTGCTCCCACATCCGCTATACATCAAACCCAATGGATCTGTCTGCACTGATTTGTTTGGAATAGTGACATAAGCTGGATTTGGGAATGCGTGACCTTGACTGAATTTTATGCAGAGCTTAAATGCAAGACAGTTTGGTAAGATGACCTGACATTCAGCCGGTGCCGAGCACAGATATCCATTAGAGGTGTTAGAAAGAGTGGCAGACAGTGTCCCTGACAGCAGCTAGGCTCTGTTCTTCCTTTAATTAAATGTCTGTGAAAGCCTTACAGTCTTATAGCACTAGAACATATAGCAGGATAGCTTTTTAAATCAGAAAATAAACATAAAAGTTGCCAAACGTAAGGGTAATAAAAAAATATGACTATATATATTGTATACTGATTCAAAATACCTCATTTGTAATATAGTAATTAGGGATGTGACGAGATCTTGTGAGATCTTGGTGGTATCCTCATGATAATGGTATGATGCGGCGCAACAAATCTCAGACAGGAAACGTCTAGGTTACGAAGGTAACCCATGTTCCCTGAAGGAGGGAACAGAGACATCACATATGGGAACTCGCATGAGAGACCAATCGCCTTTGAGCCTTAATGAAAAGGCCAATAAACATTGGCGTGCACAGATTGCATTCAGGTGCACCTCATCACAATATGAGCATACGAGGGCACGAATGCAGTGCACCTGCAGGTGCTGAGTGTCTATAAAGTGAGAATCAGCCGGGCCAAACCATAGGCACTCTTTGTTGACAGAGAAGGCTTGTAGGTCCCCTTCCCTCTTGATGGAGGCCAACGCAGTAAAGAGGGCTGTTTTCAGGGTAAGATATGTCAGATCCGCTGACGCAATTGGCTCGAATGGGACCTGCCCCAGGCCACGTAGGGTGACGGCAAGTTCCCAAGAGGGTACGAGGTGTGGTCTCGGGGGGTGGCACACAATGTTGCCAGTGTCAGGGACACTTTGCAGACCTGCAGGTGGACTTGGCTGGTCCCTGAGCTGCTGGTGGCACCCCTTGCCACAGGCCTGCTCGACGTCGGCCCGCCAACCTGGCATTGTGTGCCTTAGCGGGGGACGGAGCAGAAGGTCTGGGTGCCGTGGGGGGACACCCTCGGCAACGGGCAGGCAGAGTACCTTTAAATAACAAATAAAATTAAATAACATTTTTCCCTATGTATTTTATCACTGAGGATTTATTTCAAAAAATCTAAAAATCTTGTCTTGTCTCTCATGATGTCTCATCTCGTGAGATAAGTGTCTCATAACACCCCTAATAGTACTACACTTTTTACATTGATTTCAATTAATTGTCTTCTCCCATATTAATATTAGAAAACAATACAAAGAAAAAAATAATATATTCCATTTGTTGTATACAACATGAACCATAACATTACATTTAAAATGTAATGCATTTAAAATAAAAAAATTAGGTCAAAAAGTTTTAGAATGCCTACATTACATAAAAATAACGTGAATTTGTGCATTTCAATGTGTTTGACAAAAACCTTCCAAAAACAAAGCAAAACATGATTATTTATACATGATACTGTCCTATTGAGTAAAGATTCAAATGGAAAATATATTTGCAAGTAGCAATTACCGGGGTTCAAGTGTTAAGTCCTTTGAGGTTGGATAAGGCAACCTCAATGTATGGTGACACTGTGTGACACTGACACTGAAGCATGTTGAAAATTTGAAATAGGCTCACAGACACCCACACACACAAACTCAGAAACACACAGACACACAGAAATTAAATGGTTAAACTATTATATTAATACAAACACACAGAGACACAGAAAGGAAATTAATTTAAAAAAAATGGGTTAAATATCATTTAAAGCTAAAATAGCTTTAAATGATAAAGCTATTTTTAATTTTTTTTTTACATTTTTTTACATTTTAAAATACACATTACCTACACATTGTGTACACATACGTTTTACATTAACAAGACTCTCCAATGCATTTGCAAAGCTGTTTATAACAGAATCGATAAAAGCTAATATAGTTGGCCAATTTCAGTCCTGTCTGCAAATTGATTGCAATCATTAGAGACAGCATAATTAAAAGCAGAGAGTTTTTATTTGGGTGTTGATGTGGGTTTGATTTGATTTAGTTTGTTTGTTTGTGTTTGTGTGTGTGTGTCTTTGTGTGTATTGCATGTATATATAACTGCATGTACTATACATAGGCTATATGAAACTAATATAATGAATGGTTCATATAACCAAACGTGTCTTGCATGTCTTCATATTTTCACAGTGGATGGTCATGCTGGTGTTGGGGGTGTATCAAAGCATTTCTACAGGATTTTAGATTACTGCCTCAGGCTCAGACTACATCAAACATAGTCATGCTCTTGGATGTTTTCACAATCCTTACTTAGAGACAGATATGTAGTTTTCAGCTCATATTTAAATGCATGGTCTTTTAAATGTATTTTTTGGTTTTACTGGCTGATACTGAAATACAGATAGAAAGACTGGGCAGTGGTGGAAGATGTACCAGCTGTGTTCCCCCTTTAGAAAACTGCATTATTTTTGGCATACGCAGTTGTCTGTGAATGAGAGATTTACATGAGTGAAAAGCAGTTGAATGAGAATGCATTTTTATGAGCCTTTCTATTTAATCATATTATAAATATATATTAAAATAATCAATATGTCATGATTAAACAAAATGTTAAGTACATATAAATATTACATTTCTGAAATTATTTGGACGTTCTCTTATTTTAGTTATATATATCATGGGACAACTTGTGTCTCTGGACTACTTTTCTCATGCATACTTTAGTTAATATTTGACAATGTGAAATACAATTAGCTTAGTTTATTTTTTCTAAAGCCACATCCATCCACATTAATCCAGATGTATATTGAAAAGCTTATAATAGGATGATATTTTCCGAGATACAACTATTTGAAAATCTGGAATCTGAGGGTGCAAAAAAATCTAAATATTACTTGAATAGTAGAATTGAGAGACTAATAATATTATGCAACTATTACAGAAGGTTAAAAATGCTCGGAGATAGGCTACTCCAGAGGGAAAAAAACATGCATTAAGAACCCAAGGGCGAAAGCTTTTGAACAGAATGGAGATGGGTACATTTTTCTTATTTGTCTAAATATCTTCTTCTTTTTTATGTAGTACTGCCCTTCAGAGGCATGAACCATTTATACATTCTGTAATAGTTGCATATGAGTTCCTGAGTAAAAATATGGATCTCAAAATCATACAGTCATTGCTGTAAAGGGTTCAAACACACAAAAATGTTGGAAAACTGAAGAATTTGTGAAGCCTGAAGTTTTTTTTTTCTAAAAAAGATCATGCAGTTTGTCTGTTCAGGATAAACAATGGACTCATGAAAAAACAAAAAAACAGATGTGGATCATTCAGGTAACAACACAGTATTAAGAATAAAGTAAAATATTGCCACAAAAAAAACTTTTTTTGATTTTGTGGTCTGGGGTCACATCTAAAATTCTCACACTATTTTTCTTTTACTAGTATTATACATTAGTATATATTAATATATATAAATATATATATATATATAGTAGTATATATTAATATTGTTTTGAAGTCATAACATGATATTTTCAAGTAATTGTGTAAAAATCACGCTTTATTAATTGAAACTCTGTAAATTTGTGTAAAAAGGTAATAAAAGGAGTCTAATGTGATAAAATTAAAGATGCACCTTTGCTCTAAAAGATCGTTTCTGGTTTTAAGCATGTCACAAAAGGTTTCTCTCAGCAGCACAGGATGACGAGACAGACACTCTCATAACCTACTTGTGCAGCCCAGGCCTCGGAAGACCTGCATGAGCTGATTAATTAGAAATGAACTGACGAGGTAGACGAATCCGCTCTCACCCATGTAGGGTTTGCTTTGCCTCTGGCTGAATGGAACCAGAGCTTGTACATAAATCAAAATGCAATCAACGTTTTAATCTCAGGGAAATATGAATTGTAAAACACCCCTCAACAATGCTAAACTGTCTTTCTCATCCTTTTAGGTATTTTGCATAAAAATCATGCTGTCTGCATCTTTAATTTATCATGACAGTGCTTCACGAAGGTTACAGTTTTAAAACATGAGGTGCTTTTAAAACTTTAAGTGCATAATAGAGAGCGAGGGAGGGAGCAAGGAAAAAGAAGTGAGGAGAGACATCAACAATCCTAAGCTGATATCAATACCGCAGACCGTTTACTGTAAGGCACATCCCTATCACAGTTTGGATAAAAGCATATCTGTAATACTCATATTAAGAGCGTTCCTTCAACCCTATTAGACTACTTAGCTAATACAGAGCGTAGACCACCACTACACAGCTATACTTAGTCTATAATGACTGATGCCTTTGTATATACACCTACATACATCACTCTAACTACAATGATGTGTTATTAAATATCCGTCCTATTATAAATCTCACTTTTCAAAAGGTCACTGAAAAAACTTCCTCTGTTTTCCATTTAAAAGTGGAAAAATACCTGACGGTGCTCCGTCGGTGAAAACCACGGCTGCACTATGGCCCAAACGAGCGGAAAATACACAATTAAGCTGATCTCATTTCCACCTCCGCACATCCTCAACAATTAGGCTACACAGCGGATGTCCCCGGAGATGACTCGACACTAGTGCAGTCATCATATACTATGCTGTGGCAAACTGACGGGAAGCTGGAAAAACACTGAGCGGATTGAGGTTTAGCGGCACATTATGACGGTACTGGATGCAAAGAAGTCGTGATGGAGGTAATCAGGCACGCTTAGTGCTTGAGACTTGCTGAAACAACAGATATAATAAATGGTGAGACATCAGCTGGAAGCCAGAGGACTGCGGTGCACTTCAGCTGGAATGACTGTATGTATTATTCATTAGTCTTATTCATGAATGAGACCTGGATGTGCTGTTATTGAGTTTATAAAAGATTGAAAGAGGAAATACTTATAGCTCCTTGTATAAAGAAAAATTGCAGCCAATTATGAGCACTAATAAGTTCCTCCCCCAACAAACATTATAAAAATACATAGTATAGACTTTGAGGGGGATTGACTCGATTTGTAATGGAACTGATTTAAGTAGTTCTCTGATTGGTGGATTTTTCTTTAGAGTCATGGGTAATGTAGTTCCCTTTCAGTCGGTCACTCCGAGTCACATCGGTGATGAAAAGGAATCTCGCTTCGAGATGGCAAATCAACTCTGGCTGTATACGTGATTAATATCCAGCT
This sequence comes from Enteromius viviparus, assembly GCA_032353835.1. Taxonomy (NCBI): domain Eukaryota; kingdom Metazoa; phylum Chordata; class Actinopteri; order Cypriniformes; family Cyprinidae; genus Enteromius; species Enteromius viviparus. The sequence goes on along the minus strand of JAUCNO010000002.1, from coordinate 3,778,932 downwards.
GCACCTAATCGCTGCGCAAGTATAAGTAAGTCAGCAGATTTAACATTCATTAGCTTTTGCTTTGGAGCCGAGATTCATGCAACAGTTCCTGAGTATTTCTTACTCTGCTTACCTGACGGAGAATGCTGGTGTCACAGTGATTCAGCGGCGGTGGTTCCAGTCGAGTGGTGGTCACATTAGTATCTGCTTTTGTGAACTGAACACTCCACTCTGACACTGGTGGAGCTGCCATTGGATGTTACCTTTGGTGCTATCCCCGACGACCAGATGTCAATGTGGGGTCCACTGGACATTCCACTGTCCCCAACGTGGATCCAGAGCTCGTAGCTATGCTTTCCCGGGTCTCTAGGGGGGTCGGGATTGAGTGGAATCCTCGACCCCGTCCCGCTCCCGGTTGGATGATTGGACGTTGCACGCACTCGGACCCCACTTCGGATGCTTCAAAACACCCAGGCCGGGTCCCTGCAAACTCTGTCCGGTGTAGAGGATCTTTTTTCTCGGTATGGAGTTGGACTCGGTCACACAAACAGCACGCCTCACAGAGGAACGCGTTCAGTCGGTGCTGAACTGCTTGAATTTGTTCAAACAGCGGACAGCGATTCCACTGATACAATATTAGAGGCTCCTGGAGCCTGGTGATTCCGCTGGGACTGCTCCATATAAGACTGCTTCAGCACTGGCTTCACGATCGAGTCCCGAGGTGGGCGTGGAGATGTGGCACGTTCCGGGTTCAGATAACACCAGCCGGCCATCTTTTCTTGACCTGACGTTTCTTAAGGCAGGAGTGCCCCTAGAGGAGGTCTCCAGGCATGCTGTGGTTTTCACAGAAGCTTCCACCACTGGGTGGGGAGCCACGTACAACGGACATGCAGTGTCAGGGGTGTGGACAGAACCCCATATGCATTGGCATATCAATTAATCCTGGGGCGCCTCAAAGAGCACCTACAGGACTGTCACGATCTGGTCCGCACAGACAACACATCGGCCGTAGCGTACATCAACCATCAATGTGGTCTACGCTCCCGCCCCATGTCGCAGCCCGCCTGCCACCCCACCCTATGGTTTTGGAAGCCTCTGAGGTCACTTCGTGCCATTCACATTCCAGGTGTGTACACCCAGATAGCCGATGGGCTGTCTCGAGCTGTGCTCCCTGGAGAATAGAGACTCCATCCCCTGATGGTTCAGCTGATATGGGAGAACCTCAGAGCAGCACAGGTAGACCTGTTTGCCTCCCCAGAGACCTCTCATTGCCAGGTGTTTTATGCTCTGACCGAGGGAACCTTAGACAGAGACGCCCTGGCGCACAGCTGGCCTCAGGGCCTACGCAAGTATGCGATCCCCCCAGTGAGCCTTCTAGCGCAGTTCCTGTGCAAGGTCAGGGAGGAAGAGGAGCAGGTCCTGCTGGTAGCCCCCTATTGGCCCACCAGGACCTGGTTCCCTTAACTCATGCTTCTTGTGACAGCCCCTCCTTGGCCAATTTCTCTGAGGAAGGATCTACTAACTCAGAGACCTGACATCCTATGGCACCCGTGCTCAGATCTGTGGAAACTCCACGTCTGGCCCCTGGACAGGACGCGGAGGTTCTAAGTGACCTACCATAAGGGGTAGTTGACTCGATTTCTTCTGCGAGAGCCCCTTCTACAAAAGCTGCCTACGCATTGAAATGGAAACCTGTTTGTCGAATGGTGTTCCTCTCAGCGAGAGGACCCCCGAAGATGCCCAAACAGAGTCGTGCTTCTCTTACTGCAACAAGGGTTGGAGCGAATGCTGTCTCCCTCCACCATTAAAGTCTATGTGGCCGCTATCGCTGCGAATCATGTCCTCATTGAAGGTAGGTCTGTTGGGAAGCACAACCTGGTCATCAGATTTCTTAGGGGGGCCAGAAGGTTGAATCCTCCTCGGCCCCCTACTGTACCCTCTTGGGACCTGTCTCTTGTCTTAACGGCATT
>JAUCNO010000002.1:3729884-3760015 GCA_032353835.1 Enteromius viviparus | reverse complement strand
AATATATTATATATATATATTTGTGTGTGTGTGTGTGTGTGTGTGTGTGTGTGTATATATATATATATATATATATATATATACATACATTGAATATCTGTGTTGAAGTCAGTGTATTAATCAAATGCATTTTCCTTATTTTTTAATAAACATTATTATTTTGATGCGGACAGCACTTGACCTTAATCTTAGTTTGTATTGCTAACATATTACATTATAAAATTCATCCAGTTATACAATAATTATGTTATGTAACATGTTAAAAAGATTCTCTCATCAGTATTAATATGATTTTTTATCATCTGCTGTCGTACAATAGTTGGTTTTGGTTTACACCGAGAACAGATGTAGATTTGAAAGAGTTGTTTTATCGGTCCTCTATAAACAAATACTGACTTGTCATAGCATAAGAGTGGGAGTTACGAAATATTTGCGGTTAGTAATTGGCGAAAGTTGTTTAACTTGCAAGAAGCTCTAATAACAAAATGTTCCGTTCATTTGGAGGTTCAGCTTATTGTGCTCAAGATGAATGGCAAAGATTGTCTTCCTTGTATAGGCTCGCCCACGACTCACAGTGCTTATTTATACTAGAGGCTCAAATTTTTGTTCTTTCAATGGGGAAGAAAGCCTCTTCCCGCAGTTAGGTTGCACAGTTGCCAGATCTGTTTGGAATCCATACAACATAAACTCATCACATCTACAGGTCTCCAAAAAGTTTGATTCTTATCGTTGATGCCCTGAAGTTAATGGGTTTTAATGTCTTCCGGTGTCACGTATGTGCAAAGCCCAGCGGCCTGGGTAAAGTTAAATGCCATTCTTAAAACAGTCAATATATTTGAAACTTCAGAAGTACAACTCTAACCGTTTATTGCTGCCTTGGATTTATAAGGTTGTATCTTTATTTGGAGCTGTTTTGTGCTTCATTGTTTTTTGCATTTTGAAGACTTATGTCAAAGATGAAAATTAGAGAACTGTCTCAAGCCCACTGAAACAATCATTTACAGCAATAAACACAAATGTCTAATTCTTTATCTCAGAATTACATTATGCAAATTTAGCTGGGGTTTCAAAGACAGAGTCACAAATCTCTGGCCACTGGGTGACTGGCCATTTCATTGCATCGTTTATCCACTGACAAGGTGTTGTGGCAAATGGATCTGTAAGATGTATCCCACTCACTAACAATTTTAATGAAAATAATACCTAATATTCTATAATATTAAGCAACATATCCATTGTTCTCTCGCTGTGAGCCTTAAATCTCCCAGGTTTTCTGCAACCATGATGCGTGCACATCCTGGATGTTTACACATTTTTAACGGTCTATAGACCATTGTTTTCTACAAAAAAGGCCTGACATGTAGCCTACAAGCTTAAAAAAAAGCATCATATAATGTATATAAGTTGCCACATAATATGTGAATAACTCCACTTTACAAAAAAATTTAGATAGAAGCTTTTAAACTCTAAGGATATAATATGTTTCAGCAGAAACAGAATAATCATATAATAGTCATCTTAATTCCTGAGTAAATCAGCTGTTTTAAACTAATTGAATCAATGGCTCATTTATTAAGACATTGACTTGTTACCTACTGGTGGTTTTAGTTTGACATTGAAAGTAAGCTATAGTTTCATAGTTCCATATTAAATATATTTTATATATCACATTCATCTACTTACATTATTCATGCAATTGTATACATAGATAAATGCAGTGTAAATGCACTCATTGCATCTCTAGCTGCATTAAACAGTTTGTGCAAAAACATCTAAATGCTATTTTAAATGCAGCTTTTGTGCCACGTCCAAAGCCCTAAATGTTGCAATTGCATTTATTAAATAAATATATGAACTAACATGAAAGAAGATACATGATGATATTTTATAAAGTCAGAACATCTGCCCTTGGAAATGTTCAAAATGTAAATAAAAATCTATTTAATGGAGAGTATATTGTCCCTTAAGAAATCAGAAATACTGTGAACTTTTCTTTTTCAGTGTTATGAAATTGGCCATCCTAGATAGCAATATAGATAAATATTAACTGACAGTGGCATGATCGTCCCAGTTTCTTGGAATCGAGCCATGGCTGTTGAAATCCCCTTTTGACTGCCAGGTAAGGTTACATGGGAGTGCCATTTTCAAGAATTCATGCATATCTAGCCTTCAGGTGTGCAGAATTTTATAGATCTTTCTCTCCAGATAAGCAGACAATTCCGATCAGACTTTGTACCCATAACACAGACTGAAACTGAGGTCTGCTGTTAAAGGAATTCAGAAAGGCTAAAGCTATTTCTGAGATAAACAGTAGCATTGGTTTGCTAAATGGACCTTGCAAGTTTACCGTTACGCTCAGCGGGTCATTTTATTGATAAAATGTGCTTAGCCTCTTAACTTTCCTTGTTTTGAATCTGTCTTTATGTTTGTGCAGTGAGCGTGCTATGATTTGAGATCTATTGTAGTTCAGAGACAAAGGACACTCTGGAAAGTCCGTAAGATTAGTTTGTTTATGTTCCAGCCCCAGATGGTCATGGGTAATTTCACTGATGATGGACAGGTATTTCCTACTTTGATGTAGGGCACAAAAACTATCCACCTGCTTGGCTAATTGTGTTTTGAATGGCTGGGAAATTTGAAAGTTTTGTTTTGATTCTGTTTTTTACATTGCTGTAACAAAAACAAAAAAACTGGGGGAAAGAACTGATGAGTTTTAAAATAAATAACCTGGTTTGGTTTTGGTTGTGTTTTTACATTGTGATCAGTGTATGTATATGTATATATAGAGTCACAGTTTCTAACTATGATTATTTCATCTATTGTGATATGATTTTTTTCTTCACTATTGAAAATGTCTAAAAGCTTTTTTCTTGGGAATACTGCTTTAATCTCAGTTAATAGCTTTTTCTTATGAGTTGATTACCTCATATCAAGAATTATGATGGGTTTTGTGGTATTAGCTGACAGGGTTATAGGTAAACAAACTAAAATTAAAACCAGACAAAAACATTGAAAAATAGAAGAAAAAAATTGCCAAATAATTGCCAAAGCAACAATTCTCATTTAATTTAATTATGCACTTCATATACTAAAAATAAAAATTAATTAAAATGTATACTTTGTTTGTAAAAGCATGTTAATTTAACATTTTAATTTAAAGAGTGTCTTCTGTGTTCATTTGAGTGCAGGTTATAAAAAAGTGATTGCCATTTCCTTATTCCAGTAAAGTTTGATAAATGGGGTCAACTCCGGAAACCATGCTGATTATGCTGGAAAATGGCTGTTTTTATTTTTGTATTTTCAATTCTAAAGGTTGCAGCAGAACTTTGCTACCTTAGCCCCAATATATTAGTGCCATAACCCCACATTACTTACAGTCATCATTTGTGTTTGATAAAAAATAAATAAAAATCTGTAAAAATTAAGCACAGATTTAGTTTTCTTCAAGTACTGATAAAGACTGTAAACCGCACCTCTATCTCAACTGTTGTTAAAAAAAAAAAAAAAAAAAAAAATACTCCCCTAAATTTGATGAGAACTATTATTTAAAAGGGAAATATCAGCATAACACAGAACTCACAGACAGATGCTAGTGGTCATTCTGGAGCTTAACAGTCAAAAAAAAAAAAAAATACTAACTATGATAAAGCACTTTTTAATGCATTTACTTGCACCTACTGAACACAGAATCAATTAGATTTCATTCGGTGTTTTTAGATGAAACACTGCCCTCTGCAGGCCAACAGTTGCTCCTGCAAACTAAACCAAACTACAACAACCATTTGAAATTGTACAAAATATTTAATTGATTTACTCCCTTTTATCAATGAAAAAATTTTAAGACATTTAAAATGATTTCTTTCACAGCTAACTCAATCAACCACACATTAAGACATTAAAAGCCACTGTATGGCTTGACAGTATTTTGCTTAAGTAAAAAAAAATTTCATAAAAATCCTCCCCTCGCACACGCACGCACACACACACATGCATCATGCAGAGCAGAATACTTCTATTGCATTATGGCTAAATTAACCTGAGCACATGATGTAATTAATCTTCTCCATACATTTCTCACATAAATGAGATCATACAAGTCATTTAATCCATTAGTAAATATGACGGCTAAATAAATAACAGTCAACGCAAATTGAATGAAGTTTCATTCACTAACATCAAACAAGGCAACTGTTAAAGATGGTGAACTGTAATCTAGGTGAAGAATAAATAAAATGAAAATAATAGTAAAAAAATTATTTAAAGTGGTGCAGAATATAACATGTTATTGGTTCAACCCTGATGCTTTGAGGGGTTATTGCTAGGGAATAGACAGGACAACATTAACATGAAAAACAGAAGAAGAAAACAAAACAAAAAAAAGATTAGTTCCTGTTCACAGCTGAAATTAATGACGCCCTCAAGCATGCACTTGTAACTATTAGTTGGACAGTTCAACTAAAAACCAAAACTTTTTTTCAGCAACACACAAAGGAAGGGAAAACGTTTGTAAAGGAGCAGCTTGGACATTCAGCAGTAGCACACAAATAGCAGAATATCCAAGCTGCTCTTTTCCATACAATGAATGTGAATAGTGACCACAATTGTGCCTGGTCCCAATCCAATTTATTGTATGGAGCAGCGTGGTCTAGATCACTGCTTTGAGTTTTGGAACCCCAAGAGGATGGAAATGAAAGAATGTACATTAAATCTAAACTGGCTTTTTAAACGTTCAAACAGCAGGGGGTTTTGTTTTCATACCATTGCAACACTGTGGATTTCATGTAGCCCTTCAATATAATAACTTATAATCGTCTCTATAATGACCTTGTGGAACATGGCAGTAAAAAGGCATGCACAAACATAATTTTCTCTGTCTCGTTCAATACAAAGGCAGCACACCCACAAAGGCTGACAGTTCAATAGCTTGTCAAAAGCATAATGACTGTCGCGGTCTTTTAAATTGCTTCTATAAAATATCAACTTCGGTTTATCGACTTCTCTCATGTATTTGGAAATATGGAGATGCTTAAGACCTGTTTGGTCCACAATAGACAAAGGCAGATGAAAAACATATCTGGTTTCCATTCATAAGGTTGGCAGTGGAGTTGAGGAGGATGACCAGCGCATCTCTGAAGAGTTCTGGATTGGGTTTGTAGGAGGAAAAGGGGGCGTGGTCAGGGTAGCCAGTGCTACCTGGAGTTCTGAGGGAGGAGTTTCTTAAATAACCCGCTCACTGATATGTCCACCCTCATAACCATGGCGACCCCCAGTATCACAAAAACACTTCCCACGATGAAGCCCGAAGCCTCAAACATCAGTCTGCCAAAAAAAAAAAAAAAAAAAACAACATCTTGAAAGCAGTTATTATAAGAAGAGCATTTTTTAATTTTTAACTGACACTGAAGTCAAAATTGATGGTGGCCCAGTAGTGCACATCGATATCAACAACACAACGCACAAGCTTTTTTTGTAGGCGTTTTCTGCCTTTATTGGGACAGGACAGTAGAGAGCTGAGAGGGGGTCGGGATCGAGGGGACCTCGAAACGGGAATCAAGCTCAGATCACCGTGAGCGAAGCTGTACTGTATGTCGATGCACTGACCACTAGGCTTTGTGTGTTTTTTTCTGTTGTGTTGAGCTCATTTCTTTGTGTTGTTACTTGTTTCCATTGTGCCGTGTTAATTTCGTGTGTTGTGGCTTGTTTTCATTCGGTTGAGCTAATTTCATGTGTGTTGCAGTTTGTTTCCATTGTGATGTGCCAATTTCATTGTGTTGCCACTACTATCAGTTGTGCTGTAGAGATTTCGATTTGTTGTGTACTACTGCATCAACCTAATATTTTAATAACAAGATGGAAACCAGTAAATTCTACTCTGATTTCTCTGACAACACTTATAACGCCACAATGGATCCCTTTGTGGGTCTGTTTGTAATCACACCAAAATGCTTCACTACACTAATTTGCCACTTGTGAAAGTGGGAGTGGTTATAAATCTCATGTCATAATTCAGGGTTAACATGATCCACTTATAAAGCATGACAGTTAGTGGGCTAAACTCTCTCTTAGCGTGAAAAACAAGTGGTGTGTGGGTGAATTTTAGTAATGTTATTGTAGAAAACAGCACGGTCAAACAATACCAACCCCAATTGTTCAACCCACCAACTAGTCCATTTCAAAAATGTGCAGTCATTAATCAATACCTTAAAATAAAAAAAAGAGGTAGAAGAGAAAGAAACAAAAAGAGATGGTGACTTACTTGGGTGCAAACACTTTCCACACCATGAGGTGTCTCCTGAGGATGGCTGCAGCACAAACTGATGCAAAAACCTAAAGGTAAACAAGTTATTTATAATTTATAATCCATATTACACAAGCATACAAATCTCATTAGATGAGAACACATTAGCCTCTACACACTAACTCTTATTTGATTGAACCACCCAAAAACACATTTTTCTTATTGGAACAATTCACACAGTCTGGTGAATGACAAAACAATTACTGTAATTACTGTAGAACACCATTTCACTATATAGGGGGTCACAGAAACATTGTTTTAGTTAATAATGTTGCTGAAAAATGACTTAATGGGAGCATTATGAAACGTACCTGTGCTCCATTCACAAAGAGGTAGCGTACAGCAAGCTGCAGGAGACCCGAGCTGAACTTCTGAGGGCTCTCTCTTAGTCTCATCTCCATGACAGCGTCCTCACTCTCCTCCGCTCCTGCCGAGCATGTAGATCGGGTCCCACGCATTTCGCAAACCAGAGGCCAGAACAGCAGTAGAGGACAACCAACTGCATGTGCAAATTAGACAGTGATCATTAGGAATGAAAAGAAAGAACGTACAGAAAGCTTTGCAACAAAGATAATCCTGATACAGGATCAAATCCAGTGTGTTAAATTACCTGCAAAGATAACGTAAGAGGAGAAAGTGTTGAGGGTCACCAATGCTGCAGGAAGTGCAGTGCCCGTGTGCCCTTGAGGAAAGCCCACAAATGCAGCACCCCACTGAATGGAGGGGAAGGTAGGCAGGTGTCCTGTTGCATGGAAAAACTGGGCGGCTGCCAGAGACCATGAAACCACTGGAGCCCATGGCACACTGAAACCATCTAGGAAGGTTAAGGTAAAAAGATTAGATGCATCATTTGTAATAGCTCAGCAAGGCATAAGACTTGAAATTAACAATGGAGTGTTACTGGAGTCTTACTGGAGTGCTTGTGCAGGGTGGAGAGGTTGACATTACAGGCATGGATGTGCAGAATGGCTCCGGCCTCGAGCAGGAGAAGCAGGAAGGCAAGAGCCATTCTCTCTGGATGGAGCAGAAGCAGCACCAACCCCAGGAGTCCACAAAGCAAGACCAATGGGGCAGAGTACACTGTACCCAGCCCGTAAGCCTCCACGGCTGGTCTGCTATCCGTTTCACAACATTCCGTGGCCCCATCCTCCAGCGAGTGTCTCATGCGCTGATACAACTGTGGTATGAGGTGGTGCAGTTCAGCCTGCGGACTGATTCCCGTACTGGCTCGGTACTTGGCAGGTGGCATGGACGTTCCTCTAGAGTTTAATGGAGTCCTTGACTTGAGGAACACTGTCATGGGATCAACCCACAACAGAAGTAGTCCCAGGCCCAGCAGGCAGAAAGTGGCCCGAGGCAGAAACACTTGAGCAAGACCGATAAGTTCAGATAAATTCCTAAAGGAGTCCTCTGGGGTGGCACTCACCGCCCAGTGCAACCCCATGCAAATACAGGCAAGAGGTATGAGGAAGCAGGCTGAAAACACTGTCAGGCTGGTACAGTTGAGATTCCCGTAATGTCTGAGCCAACGGTGCAGAAGGTAACCCCACAAGGACAGTGAGCCAAGTGAGAGGACATAGTGAAAGTTGCGAAGTTGACTGTTCTGTACTCTTGCAAGCGGGGAGAGGAAAGGTGAGGGTTGGCAGCTGCCCTGCTCCTCTCTGCAGTTGTGGAAAGAGAGGGACAGATAGAGTGACCCCACCAGCACTCCCAACCAAACCAACAAGATAGTGGCCTGGCGTCTAACCACTGAGGAAGGCAGCGCTGTTGGGAGCAACCGAGGTGGTTTCTGGGTGTCTGGTGGCGGAAGTGGAACCAGGAGTCCATCCCAGTTTAGACGGAGAGGAACATATATGCTCAATGTGAAGAGCAAAAAGGTAACCACATTGCCCTCATAGATGACATAGCTGTCAGAGAGTAAGGAGGCACAGCGCAGGAAAAGCACCAGAAGGGCCAGCACGAGGAAGCCATAAGGTGACCACTTCTCTTTTGGAGAAAGTCCTCGAGTCCTCCATAAAAACAAAACCTCAGAAGAAAGTGCTGCAGCTCCCACACACCATGAGAGCTCCAAATAACCTTGCATGAACAGCTGACCTGCAGCTACTACTAGTCCTACTGCCAACCCTGAGAGTATGGGGAACTTCAGAAGGCCTTCCTGAATCACAATGTGAGACAACTCAGAAAGGACATAGCAGAGCATACAGGCAACTCCTAAGATTAAGAGCCCAGCAGTCATTTTAAAAGGGTTGAAACGGGCCCAGGATGCTCTACAAGTCTCCCTGACAGCTGTCAGATAGTTCTGCATGGAGACGACTAGCTCGAGAGAGGGAAGATGGCCCTTGTGGACAGCAGTTAAGTACTGGGAGGAAATATTTGAGAAGTCAGCCTGCAGCTGGGACAGACTGTCTGGTGGAATGTCTTTGGCCATGTTAGAGTATGTCTCCAAGAAGCGATTTACCTTTACAGAGGAGTAAAAATACAAGAATTAGACAGAATTCATCACAATTGTTGTAATAATGAACATGAAGACATGATTGCAAGGCAATGCAGGCAAATATTATTGCATCTTCAAACACAGACTTAAAAGGTATTCCTCTAACCTGTCTGACGTTAATCCACAGCGCCTCAGCCTGGCTGAGTCCTGTAGGTGCACCCCGGGAGCCATTCTGAGGAAAGAGCGGCAGAAGAATCTGGCCCACGCTGCTATAAGGAATGGGAACTCCCAACAAAAGCGCTAGTGTGGGCACCAGATCAGTCTGAGGTACAACTTCTGGTTCCACCTATGAAGACAAACATGTTGAACTCAAAATGTATCGAAAAAGCCAAAAGATAACCCAAAACAACATTTAAATTCCTCTTTCATAGTAGCACCTTTTTATATATATATATATATAAATACTTTTTCAAATATCCAACACAAGTAAACAGCACTAAAACTATTTTCATGCAATTGCAGACTAATAACGGTGCCTACAGCCTATATTTTGTGACAATCCAAATTTTTGTCCATTTGGCCATCCAGCTAAATTTTTCCTGGATGCACCACTGGTAGTAAAATATTAAATACAGACAAATCATAACAGTGTCCCTTATACCTGGGAGCCTAGTTCTGGAAATAAGGGAGAGGAACTGTAGAGAAACAGAGCAGCATCTGTCTCTTTCTGGCTCTCTCCACCATGATCCCCAGTGTCTGTCATTCCATGATCACCCATGACCACCAACAAGGTGTCGTTCTTTAGGCGCTTTATCACTGACCTGGTGAGTAGCAGAAGGAAAACAAATGCATAATGCATGAAAATATAATACAAACATGGAAGAATGTGGGTAAATGAATGAGACTGCTGCTAACCTGATAGCTCCATCCATCTGGGAAAGTTTCTCAGCCATTGCAGGATGATCCGGGCCAAATCTGTGCCCACAGTGATCCACACCCAGGAAGTGAGCAATCAACACATCCCAGTCATCGCCCTCCACTGAAAAAAGCAAAAGAAAAAAAGCAAAAGAAAAATAAACCCTTAGCCACTAATTCAGACACCGTGCGTACAGTGTAAACATGAGAGATATGTTCTTCTATTTACAAGGTAAACAAAGTGAGACCTTAAACCAACCAAGCAAGTTCCTCATTGATGTGCTAATCATTCTGCTTACTGGTAGGATAAATGTTTTGAAGAATGCCATTGTCAACGGTGTGCAAGTCCTTCACGTTGAAGGAGGGGAAGGGCAGTGACCTGTGGAACTTCTTGGGGAAAAGATTCACCCATGTGTCATCCCCCATAAAAACAACTCTCTTGCCTTTTAAAAATGAGAAGAAAGAAAACAATGATTAAAATCTATGATCATGCAATTTAAACATGATTCCTTTAATTTGATCAAATGGTAACTTTACAAATTGTTACAAAATAATAAATTGCTATACAAAAGAAATTCTATGTAATGAAGGTTTTTTTTAAGCTTTGAAAAAAGTCTCATCAGCCTCAACAAGGTTGCTGTATTAATCAAAAACACAATAAAAGCAGTACAATTCTGAAATATTATTACAATTTAAAATAAAATTTTTATGTTTTAATCCATCTTTAAAAGATGCAATTTTTTAAAAATGCATTTTTTGATGCAAAGCTTAATTTTCTGCATTATTATTTCAGTCTTCAGTGTCACACTAAATCATTCTAATATGCTGATTCGCTGCTTAAGAAACATTTTTTGTGGAAATCATGATACATATTTTTCAGGATTCTTTAATTAATGACAAATTCGAAAACAGAAATTAAATTAATATATATTATTTACTGTCATCTTGAACATATTAAAGTTTTGGGTTTTTGATAATTCACTTTTTTTTTTTTTCCATACAATTCCAACTTTTACTATAAATACAATCTTGTTTCATTTAAATCATCATATTTATATCAGCATATTTGTGGGAGTTTTGCATTGCAAACAGATTTGGTGAAAAAAAAAAAAACTTTTCTTTAGAGAAATATAATTTCTTTACTGGTTGGCTATAAAGGAAAATGCAAGTTGCAGATTCACTCACCCACTTGGCCCAGTTGGTGCACTAGATTGTCTTCCAGGATGGCGTTGGATGCAAAGTTGTTCCCCACGTCAATGAACGTGGGCAGGGAACCTGTGGTAAAGCCTTTGATCCTCTGCATGGTAGTGGTGGGCGGATCTGCCCGAAAAGTGTAGAGTCTGGCATTAGAGGGGTGTGACGATGCCATCTCATCTATAACCGGCAGCTTGTTCTCAAACGGCCTGGGTGCGGTGTTCTCCGGGTCATAGCGGGTGAAGTCGGCCTTCAGAGCATCTATGATCATCACCACTGCCCTTCGAAAGCGTGGCTCACTCAGGCAGAAATCTCCTTTCACCTGAGCTCCTGGAGACAAGACATCTGCACAGGTGCTCGTTCTGTTGACCTCCAGCCTGACTAAGAGGAAGCCTCCCACAAACAGGAAGATGCCCGTGTAAAACACTGAGCAGACCCAGACGAGGGTGACTAGGACAGGAAGTCTTCTCATTCTAGACAAGATGGAGAATTAGCATAGGGCTCATTATGTAATTAAGGGAAAATTTCACATGATCACTTTTACCATTTCACATTTTGTGATGAAACATTAAGTTTGTAAAACAGAAAGTGTATTTAATGACACAAACAATAAATACATGTTAAGAGAAAACTAAGTTTTAACTCAAAATAATACTTAAAATAATACAAAATGCTTTCATTTAATAGATAAAATATCACTAGACATACAGCGATTGTATTTAGTTCCCTTTATAGACAGCACAAGTGTTTTGAGATACAGCAAGCAAGCAATGTTACACAGCAAGTCAAAACTGAAACTTAAGAGAGTAATGTGAAATTGGCTGTATATATGAGCCAAGCATTAGTAGTACATACTATGGAACGCACTTAAGACAGAGAGTCCATAACTGCGGTCGAGCGTGTGTTGCATGCTTGCAGTACTGACCTTGCTTCCCTGCGTTCGTCCTCTCTCTCTTCAGGGTAGTGAATGTAGACCGCGCATCTGCTACAGGGGACCTGAAGCGCCGCAGGGTCACCGACATCTGGCAGCGTTGCTATCAGAGCCTCACTGCTGAGCTACACTCGCTGACATGCCGCCTAATTGCACGTCGGTTTTGTTTTAATATTGGTCATCTCGCAGCCCGGTTTCCACTTCCGTTGACATGCGCAGTGCGCCTGACTGCTACAGGTAAAGATGACTATCAAAATAAAAGACACAATTGAATGATATTCAAAATAAAAGCCTCTCGTGTCGCGCTACATCGCTCGTACTGGCTCGAATTTATGTCGATTGTCAACTAAACTAAATTTGTCCAAAATAAATTATAGGTAATGTTACATTATGGAATATGCTTTTGTGTTCAAGAATTTTCTTTTCTTTTCTTTTCTTTTTCTTCATCTTACGTGAAACATGGACCATATTTTTGTAACTATGTATTTTATTATTTAATTTAATTTTGTTCTAAATATATAAAGCAAATATAAAGCAAACTTCAAACAACATAATGCATGTTTGTTTGTTTTACTTTTAATTATTTTAAACAAAATCCACAAAGCATGATACATCTTACGTGGAGCATTTTTATTTTATTTTATTCTTTTATAGTAGTATTTTGTTTTATTTTCAGGGGAATATAAAGCAAATTGCATACACAGCATAATAGCTACATCCTACCAGGAGCATGAATGTGTTGTTTTAATTTAATTTAATTTAATTTATTCATTTTATTTTATTCAGGAAATGTAAAAACAGTTTAATATTTTATTGTCTTTATAGGTCTACTTTTTGATGTAAAAAGTAATCAGTCTTTTGGTTATTAAAGACTTAATTCACTTTGAAAATTAAATGTGACAAAGAATAATAAAAGATTAACCATGAAATACATCATTTTCTTTGCTTTATGAAGGTTATATAATATTAGCCAAAAATGTAAAATGTTAAAATAATGAAAAAATTTACATTCATTTATACTATATAAACTGTGTACAAATTGTAAAATAAGCACAAAAAACTAATAAATATAAATAAAAGCAAATACAAATAAACAAACAATATACATGAATACAAACATAAATGTATACATAAAAATAATATACTGGTCAATTGCAAACAGATTTAGTGTGTGTGGCAAAGGACAAAAAAACTTCACTGCAGTGTTTACTTTAAAAACACTACCTAGGCGAATCTGTATTTTCTATTCAAACAAATAAACTCAGCATGAAATGTTATTTGCGTTAGGGAATTTGAGTAGCCCATGCCCACAGTTACCTTTTTCTATAGGCTAATAGTGTCTATGGTGCAAAATGAGCAATTATTTAATCCTGGCAGTGGATTAAATAGTTTTGCTTTGGTAATGTTAGGGGCCATTCACACATAATACGCTTTTACCAACACGGTCTCATGACCAATTCAACCTCATTTGTATGGTACAACTGAAAAATAACTGAAAAGTAACAGAGGAATGGAAAAAATAGCATTCTGTGTGAATGACCCCTTACACTCACACTAAACAACAATAAACTCATGTGCCAGCAGCAGTGACATCACATCTGTGAGCACAATCAATCATTTCCTTTACTAAGATGCCAAACACAAATCAATTTGGAGAGGAAATGACCTTTTACTTTTGAAAACACAAATTAACATCCAACCCATTCTCACACCAGTCACCACTGACCACAATACAGGAACGTCTGATCACAGAGTCAACAATGAAAAGCTTTGAGTTTGGAAATAATGGCACATCTGTGTGTCGGGTGAGATGTGCCATCCAGCTGCTGGCAGGTAAACAGAGGCGAGCCTGTCCCACCACAGCATGTGATGCCAAGAAACATATAAAAGGACCCGCCGGCAAATGTGTGATTCAAAACGCACACTGACATTTAGCACTTTGTTTCAATTTGTCTGGCATCCACTTCTTTTATCCAAGATGAGAATTAGTATACCCATAATCCTCTTTGTTGCAGTGGCAGGTTTCCACAGTGGTAAGATTACAATATAACATCACACATTTGTATTGATGTCTGTGTAATTGATCTGTTCTCTCTCTCTCTCTCTCTCTCTCTCTCTCTCATTCTCATGCAAGTTTTGAACAAAAATCTCTAATTTGTTTAATTAGAATAAAAATATATTATTATTTGATATTGTTATATTTTAATATTACATTATTATATAATGTTAATGTTTTTTTGTAAAACAGGATGCATATATATATATATATATATATATATATATATATATATATATATATATGCACATACACATTTTTTTCTTGCTGTTTTTAAATTACAATAAAATACAATAAAAAATTATTATATTCATATTAATATTATTATATAATGTTTATATTTTTCTACAACCTATAAAATGAACAATTATGCACGCATGTAATGTTTTTTGTTTTTGTTTTAGACAGTTTGATTATTTTATTAACTATTAATATTTATTCTGTTTTCTTTTATTTTTTAGAGAAATGTAAATCTGCACATATCACAACTGTAACATTTTGCATCTTTTATTTTAATTCATTTAATTTAATTATTTATATTCATTTAAACATATTATTATTTATTTATTTTATTATTTTATTTTGGTTTCAGGAAAAACATCACACCTGTAACATGTTTTTGACATTTCATTTCATTTTTGGCAGCTTATTTTTTTATTAAACCTTATCATTTATCAAAGTTTAACAGCAAATTTGTTTTGTGTACCATTTGTTTTGTTTAGGGATAATCTGTGCTTAACATAATTAATTAATGAAAACAAGTCAATAATAACCGTTTAGTTCATCCTCGAATAGTAATAGATGGCCAAATAGCTAGCGGTTTATACATTATATGCTTGTAGAGTAATATGAAAACTGTATATAAAAGAAATTAAATGACAATACATTTTTGTGTTTGCAGTCATTTCAGCCTCTCTGCAGTGTGATGAAAGGACTAAATTGCCAGAAGAGAGAGGTAACACTATTTTCAGCTAGTGTTACAGATTGTTACAGTCAAAGATTTAAGAGAAAAAGAAAACTGCAAAGTAAACATCCACTCTGTGTTTTGTCTGACGTCAGCGTTTGAAGAGAACAGCACGACTCCACAAACGGGTGGGTCATTATTTCTCATGTCGGCCTGCTTTGCTCTGTGTAACATCTGCTGGTTCTGGAGGTCACTGAAATGACTCACTGATACGACTTATCTTAGTTAGATGCTAATATATCTCTGCACATTAACTGTACGCTGAGATTCTCACAAGCTGACATAATATCATATCTGTTTCCTCAGATGAGTTCGAGTATGAGGCAGCTCATGTAAAAGGTAAATGTAAAGCGAATCAAAATGTGGGTTAAGGGCCAATTACTCACGCTCAGTATGCTTTGACTCAGACAGAATAAATATGAACAACATATATTAGTAAGAAAAATCTTGTTTTGTTCAAATTTGAATAATCTGAACCTTAACAGATGGAGAGACAAAGGCAGTGACAGACACTACAGGTAAACAATTACTTATAAAACTTGATTTTCTTATACATTCAGTACAGAAAATAATAGAAAATACTAATATGTAACATAGATAGAAAGATAGACAGATAAATGATAGATAGAAATATTAAATATTTAATACTGAATTTTATTTGACAAATACAAAAATATATATTACAGGGAAGGAAGATGATGAAGTCTCAGAAGGTAAGAAGTCTCTGTTTCATTGATTTCCCTTTTGTTGCTCAGGATCTTTGTTGAAAAATATTCAGATTAATATTTGTGGTCATTAACTGATTTTTACAGAGCAAAAATGGCCTGAAAAGGAAGTTAGTGATGGTAAGATGACACATATCTGTTACCAATAATAAAGTTAGAGTACAGCATAGAACAAATGATATGCAGTTAGCGTTTCGATTGGCAAATTATTATAATTAATAATAATAATAATCATTTTGATACTATTTGAATAACCCTAGATGGTGAGAGAGAGGCACTGACCGATGCTACAGGTAAAGACAATGACTTTTTTGAGGAAACTTAATTTTTTTTTAGTACAAAACATTGGACATTATGCATTGAAAACAGGGTCTAAATTTTTTTGTAATTTCTAAATTATTAATGAAACTTACTGTCCTGTGTTAAGATGTCAAGCTACATCTTTTACATGTGTGCTAATGTAATATGTCGTGTGCAAAAAGTTTTTGTTGATTTTAATAAGTTTTCAGATTTCCTTAAATCATATTTTATGTCAAAACTGTGTCTTTGTTAAGACTATTTGATTTGAACTGTTAGAAGGTCATGACATCTTTGGTGAAACAGGCCACGTTTACCATATTACTGGGGATGGATACAAATATTTGTGTTAAAAACAAAGTACAAAAGTACTTTTTTTTTTTTTTGTGGAAACAAAGTGTTCTTGTGCTGCCACGTGATGAATTCTTTTTGTTTTGACGTAGGAGCGAACATCGGAAGTGACGCGGCCATGGGTAGGTATCTCTCGGTGGAAACCCGCTTATCACCACGCGAGGGCGACAGTACGTCACTCACTATGCAGACTGGCCTTTGAAGACAGATAATGTGAACTGAACGTGTGATTTTGTTTGTTCAGGTTCAAACTCTGAGGATGACAGTAAGTAAATTTATTTAAATTACAATATAGTACACTCCAGTAAACAAAGACACCAGGACAATGTTTCCTTTGCATTTGGCTATTTGATTTCTATGATTATCTCAATATTACAATATTAATATTAGGTCTATAGAAGAAGATGAGTCTTTATACAGCAGTTGTATTGCTGTAGTATTTTGCTGACTTATGTAAAGTTATGTAACACTTGTCTCTTACTGCACAGCCTCTCAACAGAACACAGGTAAACGCTTCACATTACATTATTTGTATCCATAATTAAAGAGTAAAACAGTTAGTAGTCTAAGATGCGTCCTTTCATTAAAATTCAATGATTTTTATTGTCAGACGTGGTGAATGGATGACTTTATAACTTCTGCAGTGATAATAGCATTTTAATAAGTGACCACATATTTCATATAGCCTCTTTGTTTCTAGTCTTTAACTACTGTTTTGTTCTTTTGTAGAACACAGCGAGCAGGTTGAAGAGAATGTGAGAAGTTCTGGTGAGTTGTTAATTTAGGAGGTGAAATTAAGAAATGTGTGTGCGGGGGACAGTAATATAAAAAAATATTTTAAAAAAATTGTAAGAAAGAAATTACAAAATCATTTAAATAAAATATTTTATGTTACTGTGGCCTTTTTTTTCTAGAGGATTTCAGTGATGAAGAAGACGGTGTATATTAAGACCGTGTCAAGCAGCTGTGGAACTCATCTAACATCTTTAAAACCTAAATTCCTTGTTTTATTTATTCTAACCTACTTTATGTACCACTTGGACAAAAAACATGGATGATGACCTTTCACACAATTTGTAATGGTTGCTTTTTTTCCCCCAAATAAAGACTGTAAACACTGGTGGGTGTCCAGCGTTCATATTAATGCCAGGCTGCAGGTGGGTGTAATAACAGATGATTACATGGCTTCTTAGAGGCAACAGTCTGAGCAGCAGATGTAGGTAGTGTTAGAACATATCTAGGACGGTTATCCAGGCCAGCGCCATCCACAGTCCTTGGGTGCTCATTTGAGCTTTATTTATATCATCTGCATTGTCCCAGCTTATTTTTGGACCTAAGATGCATCATTGCCGGTCCCCAAGTCCCACAACCTCATGAGGATAAACTGTTTTACTGCACACAGAAAAGGCTCTTGAGCAGTCAAGAAATGCTTTTTGTAATTGCTGAGGGAAATGTTTAGCTTTGCTGCTAAATTAATTTCTCTTCGGACACATTTTAATGGTCAAAATTTAAATATGCAGTGTTTTGCTTGATTTAGCCTAATAATAATTAAAATTAAAGGAAATTGATCACTATATTTGAAATTGTAAATCTATTCAGCTAATATATTCATGTAAAGCATAAAATGTTAGTATATCATAAATATAGTTTAATAATTGAACAAGAGATATTTCTCTTTTAAAAATCAATAGGCAAAGACAGGTGATACTGGAAAAGACATTTATTCTTTCAACCCCAAAGCAGTGGACAACCAAATGTTTCACCTTTTTCTCTTTGGTTTAAAAAAAAAAAAAAAAAAAAACAACAGAAAGAGAAACATCCTTAAGGCAACTACAGCAACTATGTAGAGTCTAAACGTGTTCATAACCAAATCACGCCAGTGCAGAAGAAGCTACTGCCGCCCTCAGTCCAAACCGTCATTTTAACACCCATTCCCACACCAATCTAATAAATAGGGCAAGTCATTTGTGTTGCTGTAGGGGTAACCATAGCAAACCTTTTTAAAATATATACATATACATGTTTGTATTGGTATACATTCCTCACAAGAACTACAGAAGCAGGTCTACAAAAAGGCAAGAACAGATGAGTTAGACAATCTGTCAAGTTTTACAGGAACGCCAATGGTCTCGAATCCAGCGCAAGAAAACTTTACTCCATTTGATTCACTGTTTCTGATGTCAAGCGTCACAGCAAATCATTACTGTAATACTCTAAAAGGAAGAGTCTTATTTGGGTGATATTTCTTGACAAAACAAATGACTGCCAAATTAATTTTGGCAAAGGGACATTTTAATTATAAACTTATCTTTTGAGTAACCCTGACCATTGTAGCACTGGTGAATCGAGAGTTGGGGTATCCTAGTAACACTTCATCCAGTATGCAACAACAGCGACTCTTTGTGACAGAGCACAATGGGTCATAATCCAACGTGTGGAGTTCAATTATCTACAGCAAACATTTGAGGACGCGCTGCATTTACGAGAGCCGCCAAGTGCATACTAACTACAGCAGAGTGCTTCTGTGCTTTAAGGAAAAGCACAAGTCTTTGCATTAGCTGCTGAGATGTTTAACCATCTCCAAGCGCAAGTCGGTCCGTTATAGTTGTTATCAGATTCTGGGCAAAGCAGAGCAAATATTAACAGCTCAATTACAGTAGCGTAAATCAGCACAAAATTCTGATATCTTGCAAACCATTGAAAAATAAAGGATTAAAAATGATAAGAAAACAACCGTTTAGTTTACCAAGAGGCCTGTTTTGTAGTGTAACCTACAAAAGAACTAAAAATACATCTGGAAAAGGACACTGAAATTGTATTAAGGAACATGATGTGCGAAACCAATTTACATTGCTGAACAACCCTCACAAGACTCTACTAAAAATGTGTGTGTCATAAGGCTCTATTTGAGTTTGGTTAGGCCTGCTTGAGAAAGTGGAAAAATAACACCCGGAATTCTTCGCACCAAAACACAGCTTCTCTAAGGAACTCAAATTATGAAAGTAATGAAAAATGTATTTCAAATAAAGGCTAATACTGCATTGTAATTGTTCAATTACCTTAAAAAAAAACATAGTTCTGTACATAATTACATAAACAAAAACAATGTGATTTGACATATGTACAAGAGGGAAATTAAATGGCAACAATTTTTTGAAGACATTTTTTCTTCTCTGGCCTATGACATGTGACCTGGTGCAATGCACACAAATCATTAATACAGGCTAAAAATAACGCAGCCAAGAATCACAGCCTCTTATTAAATAGGGGCCTTTTTCATCTCCACTCATCACGATGACAGAGGGGGGAGAGAAGTAGAGAGAGACAGAGAAGGTTAAGATATGCCCTCCACCTCTC
The DNA here is from genome assembly GCA_032353835.1 of Enteromius viviparus. Taxonomy (NCBI): domain Eukaryota; kingdom Metazoa; phylum Chordata; class Actinopteri; order Cypriniformes; family Cyprinidae; genus Enteromius; species Enteromius viviparus. The sequence continues at coordinate 3,740,493 of JAUCNO010000002.1, read as the reverse complement.
TCTGGGGATCTTGGTTGCAGGTAGGGGCTCCTCGTGAGCAGAAAGGGAGGCAGAGTGGACTATCAAGGCCTCACAGAATGACGTAGGTGAAGAGGGCCATGATGGCCGCGCTGATAAGGCCGGAAATGGGCACAGTGACAAACCAGGCCATGAAGATGTTTCTGAACAATCGCCAGTCCACTGCCTTCCTGGAGCGCAGCCAACCGACAGCAACAACTGACCCGACCTGAAAGCAAAAAATATAAATATTACACCTTTAACATCAAGCTTTATTCAAATAACCTCCATCTAGGACTTGATTTGCATTAGATCGTTTTGCATACAGGCCCATTTTACCTTGCAGTGAGTGGTGGAAACTGGAAGACCAATGTTGGAAGCAACCACAACAGTGACAGCTGAGGCAAGCTCAATGCTGAAACCACTGAAATTAAACAAAACATTGTTTAGGGAAGTCTGCCAGTTGGGAGGTTGTGTTCTGTACAGCAGGTGCTGTCTGATGTGACAACATGGCTGTGTTTATACCTAGACGGGGTGATGGGGGTCAGGTCCTTGCCCATGGTTTGGATTACTCTACGGCCCCAGACCCACAAACCGACACAGATGCCCACTCCTCCATACAGAAGCAACCAGATTGGAGTTGGTGCACTCGATGTAACGGACCCACTCTCATACACTAGCCACAGGGCAACCAAGGGACCAATTGCATTACTGAAAGCAAAAGATTACTAGTTAAATTTCTTGAAATGCTTAAAATTATTATGCATTTTGAAATCTATTTTGAGCACTGTGGAGTTCTTGCATTTGCATTACCTGACATCATTTCCTCCATGAGCAAAGGAACCAAAACAGGCGGTGAGAATTTGCAGGAACTGGAAGAGCATTGACACTTCAGGTCTGTCGGCATCGGCTCTATCCTCTTCCAAAGAACTACGGCTGCTCCCAGCATCATCATCGGCAATCTCCAAAGCAACCTCACCTTCACCAAGACCTTCAGGTGCTCCATTCTCCGCCACTGCATTGCAGTAACTCGTGTAGCTGTCCATGCGGATGCGCTTCCTCTCCTGGGCACTGGCTTTTTCTTTGTCTCCATCTTCGAAAGCACGGAAGTCACCTTCTTTGGGCTTGAAATCTCCATGCATGCCAATGATGGCCATGGTGTAGGAGGTGTAGCTGTTGTTGCGGCGGATGGGCCGGTCGCCACCCTCCCCCATGCAGTCTCCCACTTTTGCCAGATGGAGTTTGTGCAGCAGGTCCTTGTAGAGGCCGGAGTCCTTGTGAACTGTGTGGTACTGAGAGTAACCATTGCTAGGAACGTGAGCAGGGCCGTTGGTGAAATGAACATGGGCAGTCTTTGGAGCTGCTGAAAACAGAATCAAGTTACATGACTGATCTTCCACAAAAACACTAAATCCATGTCATGACTGACATGGCATGAGGGGCCTACAGACTCACCACTGCCCGTCTCTGAGTCTTTGCAGTCCTTCTGATCTGCATCATCTGAATCTCCAATGTCAAAGGTGACCCTGCGCTCTTCAGAAAGAGGTGGTGCCGAGGGGGTGATAGAGGGCATGGCACTGGACTCCTCGGGGACAGGTTTCAGGATGGGACTATGAGCTTCATGCATCTCCCTCTTCTCCATCAGAGGACTCTCAGAGGGACTGGAAGACTTGACTTTACCTACATATCAAACAAAGACAGATAATCAGCTTAAGATAACAGACGAGTACATTAATTTGGCACAGTTTAAACAGAAAAAGAAAAATCTAAATTAATTTATATTATAATACAGGGGCTACTAGTTGCCACAGACCCCAAAATATGATCATCTGCATATTCTGAACAAAGAAAATATTTAGAAAAGATTGTTTCCATTATATTTCTAGATTTGAATGATTTTTGTATTCATTATTTAATGAACGTCTTTAAATTGTTAGATCTAAATAGATTTTTGTTCCCACTTTTTCCCTCCACTAACCACCCAAGCAATTCCTTTGAACCCTTTTTTTAAATACATTTATTAAAATAATTAAACCTGTATAGCATGAAACTTGTACATATCAATATTTTTAAAATAGCTATTTTTAGAAATTTCAATTTCAAATATGGGTCAATTAAATGCTTAATTTAATGTCAATACACTTATTAAAAAAAATTTGAGAAGCCTAACTAGTTGAGTAAGGCTGAATCTGATCAATCATTTGGGATAAAGGTAATATGCACTTTAATTCACTGACAGTTCACATGGCTATCACATGACACGCTCGATTGTATAAACTTTCAACTGTTTGCTTAAATTGTCACTATAACCCTACGTTTCAAGGACAGCCTGACATAACTCAGTCCATCGTCCAGTGATCTGCTTATAGGCATAAAAGCACACGCCTTCTATTTTAGAAGTAAAAGCCACATTGAACCAGTCATAGTGCTTAGGTCAACAAGCCTGAGATACTTCCCTGTCAACACCTCAGTTGGGCCACGGCTATTCCCGTTCACTAACCAAAGACCAATTATTGGATCACTCTGACCCAATTAGGGAACCAGTGCACAGCTAGACTATAATAAAGCATTAGATTTATAAAAAAACACAAAAAAAAAACCTAGATGACTTGGTTTGTGTTAAAGAACTATAATACAACAAACAGACCATCCTAACTTAAAGCTGGTATTTCTTGAAAGGGTGTATTTGAAAGTGGATTTTGCGTTGTTTTTGTCTGTCATGTGATTTAAGTTTAATAAAACATATGCTTGCTATTAAACGTCTGTTAACGTGAACTGTAACGGAGATCACAGCTATGAAGACACTTTGCTACATTTTACAACTATAACGGAATAAATCCAGTACTTTTGCATGGCAAGTGCAAGGGCACAGAAAAAGTATAATTTACACAAGTATAATAAACCACATAGATTTGACAGAGCTTAATTTGTATTGAATCCATTTATTTAAAGAGTATATTGTCTTTCTAAGAGACTGATTAAATCTACTGTCCACTGCCAGCATCTTTAATCTGCAGGGTATTATCCGCAATGAACACCTGGTGCATGGCCTAAGGCTAATAAATCTTACATGTCTACAGATTGCTGTCCAGACTTTAATAGGGCCTGAAAACTACCAATTTAAAGTGTCTGTGTGTACGTATACAGTAATCAACATTTGAAGTGGATCAAAAAAGTTAATCAAAGTTGTCCTAAAACAAGATCAATCAATCACTTTTATTTATATAGCGCTTTTAATACAGATTGTAGCAAAGCACTGAACATTATACATTACCATCACTCTGTTCTCCTATTTGATAATGACAAGATTAGAAATTAGGTGCCCCGACTAAGCAAGCCAGAGGTGACAGCGGCAAGGAACCAAAACCTATCCATTTTAAGCACATGTCAGATTGTGCAAGGACTTATAGAACTACAAGAATGGGTATGGGTCTTGGTTTAAGGACAAATTTAATGAAAGGTTTTGATCCAATTCAAATGTTGACTACTGTATACATATCACACACACACACACACACAATTAATTAAAACATTCAAAATTTGATGTAAGAAACAACAACAACTAACACACTATTAATGGGTCTAACACAAATCCTTGAGCCACCCCACACATTTATCTTTTTTTTCAATAATAATAATTCTTTCAATGAGACTGTGCAACTGTATAGAACTCAGTTCAATTGCTAATGATTACATAATTTGTAGGTTTACATGGTTACAATTAACTAAGGACAGATACTTACATTCGATCTTCTTCTTGAGCCGAGGGCAGACAGCAAACCAAACGATGAGAGCGGTGGCCAGGCCAAAGCCAATAGAAATTAGCAGCACTCCCCACCAGGGCAGCTTATCAAAGCCCATCACTGCAGTCCCATCATTCACAGGAGGAAAGGAACCAAGAAGGGTGTCGAGGGAAAGAAGGGGAAGAAAGGAAAGGTGCTTTTGAGACAACAGGCAGCATGTGCTACCATCAATCAACAGCATTATGGAATGAACAGGGACATTGTGGACTCCTTGTTAGTAATGGTGTTGAGTTAAACATTAACAAGACAAAAAGGGGATTTAGTTTATACAATACTTGTTGCTTGCACTCCCTTTTCAAGGAACATAAATGCATTTTCCTAGAGTAATACATAGACGAGCTGCTATCATTTTAGTTAGAAGACTGTTGTGAGGAACATTTTTTATTTTTTTAATAAAAAGTATTTGCTCTACTTGTTTAGGAGTCCATAGAAATCCAAGCTTAAACAACCACTGCAACCAAGTGTCAAATATCTTGGCTTACATTCAGAATGCAAGCACAAGGCCTGTCATCTTACATAACAATTCAGGTGAGATGTGAGTGTGAACAGCAGAAAAATGTTGCAGTAACATGTAAGGCCGATGACCATATGGTCGGCAAGTGCGGGTGCCTTAAAAGGCTATTGCAGCAAGATTTCACCCCCACTTCTTTGGGAGGACGAGTGGAAAAAAAAAAAAAAAAAAAAAAAAAAAAAAAAAAGTGACCACTCCTGCAGAAAGGTTATATCTGAGCCAAGACTGCGGTGTTAGCTGTGGTGATGAAGAATGCGTGCTGCATGCTCATGGAAGAGCGCTGGCTGAGCAAGTCAGCCATTTAAGAATTCCGCACAGGGTCCAAAACCACAGACAATGAAATGTGTCAACATAAGTTCACAAGACCAAAAAGGTGTAAAAAAAAAAAAATGGTACTGGAAAAAAATATAGGGCAAGACTTTGCCCAAATGAAACTCAAAATAAATAAATAAAAACTTTATTGGAATAGGGCTGTGAAAAATAAACTAAAAGAGAGCTTGAGAGATAAGAGGACAGAGCAGTGGGGCATAAACTCTTGTGCCTTGCCACACGTATGGTACTACTGCAGGACGCTGCAGGGCATGCCGCTGCATTCTTTAGTTATGCAACTCTTTGAATAGAGCACTATGGTACGTAAGGGAGGAACAGCTGAACGTCCCAACACACAAATGAGTTAGCAGCATCTAAAGGGACAGAACAGGTGTGGCCAGTAGAGGTGACGGGGTGAATGACGGAAATAAGAGAAAGGCCAGCGAATGGGGCTCAGTTATCAAGTATCGCAGTCTGGAATAGTTCCTGCTCATGGTGTGAAAAATGCCCTGTGCATGCGAGTTAGACAGGGAATGCATTCATGCTCACATCAATGTAGCCTGACAAACACTTTCCCACAAAAGGGGGCAGCCAGACCACAAACATGCAGTGGGATGAATGGAAGTGGCTTCATTTCCCGCTTTATCTCACAATAAAATGTGTTATCCCATTACCTTTATTACACAAGTTGTTTTTCCAGAAATGTTCAGCACTATACCTCATCCTGTTGACGGGATGATGGTTTATGAGTCATTGTGGGCTGGGCACTGGTGTTTATACCAATTATGCATTTTGTGGTCTTTGACTGTCTTGTGTCTGTTCCAAAAGTTCCAAGTAATTTTTTTATAATTAACTAACATCATTAAATAAACTTTTATGGTGTCATAACATTCTACCTTTGTAGAACCACCAGAAAGCTGTTTAGTGTCCGTTGAGACACACCCAGGTTTTTGACCCCTGCCAGCAAGTCTGCCACTCACAAATAAATTTGGTGTTTAAACATAATGTTCTTTCTGACACTGTAAACTGTTTTGAGTCCTGCTGAATAAGTCTGGCCAAATATAAAAACATTCCGTTACAAATCCACAAGTCTGTTATTGCTGCCTTTCATGTTTGCTTTATATCCCCAGGGAAACCAAAACACCCCACTGTCTGTTTTTCCAAAGGGGGAAGCAGACCGGAAAACAAGCATTGAAGTACTGGGGGTGGGAAAGTGTAGCCAATCATCATGTCTCTTATTCTTAATTTAGGAATATGAGTAATACAAGTTAAGTCTGGTATACTCTGTATGACTTTAAGAAGTTCAAAATTGTGAAAAATTTAGGCATAATACAGTGAGGTACAAACTGCCATTCTATCAAAACATCATGAAAGTAACACATTTTCCTATGCATCAACATTGAGCTGATTTTAGAATGTTTTCATTTGATATGCAAATAACTGTTTGAATCACACTATTCTGTACTATATCATAGTCCAAAATCTGCAGACTAGCACTGACTATTGGCAATTAGTATAAAATCTTCTAGAAATATATCTGGGAAAAAGTCATGTTTACAAAAAAAAGTTATTTTGAAAACTAGCTGACTATCTAAAGAATAGAGGAGAACAAACAAATAATGATTTGCCTACTCAGGTCTCAAATGCTGAGGGCCGCTGGCATTAAAAGCAGAAAGAGGGCTTGTGTCATCTGTATTTTGCATGGAGAGAACTATCCAGGTGGTTGCTGAAACTGGGGGCAGGAGTGGGTTATAGCACATAATTGACAAAGTGTTGAGAGGCACCGTGTTTGGGAAAGGTTATTGAAATTGACCCTGACTTGTGTATATCACGCTTATACATCACATGCCACAGTTGTTTGAATGGATTAAAGTTTTTGTACAGTATGTGAGTTGGAATGTGTTGTCATAATCATACTGCATAAACGGTTAAAACCAGAAAAGCAAGGTGTTCCAAGTACCAGCGCAAACACTCCACTTCGAGGAAACTCTACCTAGTTACATACTGACTGAAATTTTATAGGGCATATGTGCCTGTGTTCAGCACCCTTTAGGAGACAAAGAAGGTCGATCAACAATTCATGACATGCCACATGCCTTTCAACCCATTTCCCCGGTGAGTGCTGGTATTGTCCTGTCCTGTCCTGTCTTGGTAGACGCTCTGGATAAACTGAACCTGAGTGAACTGCCTTAAACAGGCTGAGAGTAGGAGGAGCAAAAGGATTGTGTGTGGTGATGTGGTTCCTTTAAGCTCACCCAACAGCAGATGACATTAAGATGTCACTAAGTTGTGCCAAAGATCAGGATAAGCTTATGTTAAGATGTTTCTACTATTACCTACTACATTAACCTGAATTGGTGTTGGAGCTTGTGAGAGGAAACATGCCTTTGACCTGGTGTGCTTAAACTTACATGACGCGTGTGTCAGCTGATGAGAGAACTCATTCTGATTGATTTAAAAACCTGAAGTGACACTGGAATGATTAAATGGGCTCTAGAGGACAGCCTTTTAATTTTGTGAGGCTATTAATCTTTAAAGTCATTAGAAATTGTGCTCATGGTGTCAGATGAAAACCACTTCACATTATCTGAACGGACTAAGCATTTAACATTAAGTCAAAATGTTTTGTAATAATTAATCAATCCCAATCCCTGACTTCCCATAAATAACTTGCATAACCGTCTAAATGATAATAAGTCATCTTTCTCTGAAGTCTAACAGTGCATTAACATGTCTATAGCAAAAGGTATGCGTGTTGCTATGTGAATGCGTGTATGCTGCACCTTCCTGTGCCTACGTAAAGCGCACCCGTCTGGGAGTGCATGCGTGTACACATGCCGAGGGTGCATATTGCGTCATACTCTGGCCTGAAGCCTTCATTTAACGGCCCAGGCCAGTTGACTTCTTGAATTGTTGAACCCTGTGGGTAAGAGAAAACAAAAAGGCGCAAAAGTTGCTCATTTAACAAGGTTTCAAATTTGAAAGGCAAAAGTATTCAGAGCTCAACAGTTAACAGCACTCAAAAAAACATGGTGCTTTTTCTACTGTGGCTGATGGTTCTTTTTGATGGGCATGAATTCTTTATTCCACTGTTTTTTTCTCTCCTATGATGGAGAAGGAAAAAACACTGACTGAGGTCATGAACAATGGCACCACATGTCCACGTCATGAGTGCTCCACTGAGTTCTCCAGAGCCCACTGGTTAAACACTGCTTTGCCTTAAGCACTGTAAACACAGTCTGGCAGAGTCTGGGCATCTAGTTAGGGTGTTAATGGGCATGCAAAAAGAAGAAATAGAGCGGTACTCACTCGGTGCTCCAGTAAACATGATGGAGAACAGATTGATTCCCATTGTAACAGCGTAGAAGAAAGGCAGGGCCCTGAGACCATTGGGCACTGGATCTTTCTACAAAGAACAAAGTATAGACTTTTAGCCAACACCCAGCTTTGTCATAAACATTACATAATATACCCTATTCACAAGACTATGATGCATTTAACAGTCATTAGTCATCATAAATCCTTACGTTTTTCATATTTGTCTTTAAAAAAACAAAAACAAAAAAAAAACATGTAGAACCGTTCTTTGTATCATAATACTAAATTTAAAAAAAAAAATAGTTTATGCTAATGCAAGGGTGTTTTTAATTCAGCATCTATGGAAACGGGACAGTAAAATTGACAGTTTGCTCTTCTTACTGCCGTTATCTGTCTCTATCGGTTTTCCTTTTATTGGAAGCCATAACAATATCGTGGAGTACTTATTTTGCTATTTGAGCAAGTTGGAATGTACAAAAATATATTTGTGGTACTCTGCCATTTATTTCTCTTCAACTTAATTAAACAAACTATGACAACTTTCGCTGCAAAGAAAGTCGGAGACATGAAAAAGGTCCATATTCTTATTAAAAGTAAAAAACAAAGTTTAAAGAAAAGATCATTTTATTTACCTTTTGCAGGATGAAAATGCGAACAAAGTAGAAAAGAACGGCAGACATGATGCCAGAGAGAACAGGCGAGAGGAACCAAGAAGCAACTGAAAAAGAACAAAGAACAATGACACATTAGAAAACAAACATCTCCAGTTTCTTGACTCCTGGAATAGTGCAACTGCAAATTGATTGTCCTTTTGAAAGCAACAGACTTACCAATCCTAAGAAGCTCCAACCATTTGACTCCCTGCTGACCTTTGGCGACCAGTGAAAAGCCAATGGTAGCTCCCACAATGCAATGGGTCCCAGAAATAGGAAGCTTTAGAAAAGAAGCAACCAACTGCCAAACAGCAGAGCCTGAAGGGCAGTGAAAATAGAAAACTTAAAAACACAAACCTCAATTTTGCATATTTAAAAACATTAACAATATATACCATATGTATTAAGCCTTTTAAACTACTCACCAAACATAGCGCTGACTGATCCAGCCATCAACACGTGCTCTGAGCCATTGTACATGTTAACGTCAATAATGCCTTTGCGGATGGTCTCACTGACCTTGGCTCCAAGCAGCACAGAGCCCAGAGTCTCAAAGACAGTAGCAAGAATACAGGCCTGCTTAAGGGTAACTACACCTGATCCCACTGCCGTACCAAATGAGTTGGCGACATCATTAGCACCCACCGAAAAGGCCAGGATAAAAGCTATGATAAAGCCTACGATTAGGAGCCATAGATAATCTGTCAGAGCTACTTGAGCAGCAAGGGTGGTCAATATCGTTACCGTGGCCAAAGTTGTCGACACCATTGTGCGTATATAGTTTTCAAGTTATACGGAAAAAAATAAACTTCACAATCTTACAGGGAAGAGAACTAAATATGTATAAATAATTCAAGCAGCAGCACACTGGATATTTTGATACCCAGATAATAAAGGTACTAGTGTTTCTAAATCTGTTTTCTGCCTCAGACCTACCTTCGCCCTTCGCTAAACCAGTAAATCAAAGCAATCCAGACACCAGAGAGAGAATCTGCACTGCTCTGTTCTAAACTGATGAATAACGTTTAGGGAGAGGGTGGAGTGAGGGCCTATTGCTATCCTCTGAATAGACTAGATCTGTTACAGTTTGTTTTGGCTTGGGCAATTAGGCAGATAGAGTGGACATCCATTGTGCAACAGACACGGTGGGTGAATGGTAGCTCATTCCTGAAAGAAAGAAAAAAAGAGGAGAAAGTGGGAAGGTTCCCATGTTACACAACAATTTCACTGCAGAGGGGCCAGAACTTGGACACAAGTCTATTACACACTAAAGCAGTATTTAGGGTTTTTTTTGCATTTAGGTCTGAAGGTCTCTGGAAAACTCTTTCACTGCACAAAAAAGGGGGCGTATCGACAATAGACAGAATAAAGGCATGTATGATCACACAACAAAACTCTTTAAAATACATAACTGGTATACAACATATGGCAACTGCATATGCATGTATATAATAATTAAGCCAATGCGTTCAAGGTCACAATATGAAGCACAAAAAAAGTGATCAAAGTCAATCGGGCCACTTTGTTTTACAAGCCTGAGGAGGCAGCACTTCGATTAATATTTTAAGCTCTGTGACAACAAACAGACAGCGACTACTATTTAAATTATGCCGTCAGCGCATCGGTGTCATGTGGCTTTCCAGTACATTCCTGCAATGCAGCCTTTATTGGCAAAGAAATGCAGAAAATAAATGATGAAATGCGGCTGCCTGTCACTTCAGGGCTGTTTGAACCAGCTTTTCCCCGATCGCGCTAGACACACACTTCCTCGCTAACGTTAGCTTGAGAAACCAAATTACTCGAGAACAACCATGAGAACGACCGCGTTAAACAGTTGAATTCGTATATAATAATGTAAAGATTAAATATTACACTATTTCAATATAAAAATGTTATACGGCTTTTTAGGTTAACAAGGATATATCTACATTTTCTGAGCGCGCCGGTGTTCTATAAATTCATCCTACCCGTGAATCTGTCCTACTTACGCTCACTGCGCATGCGCACCTCAATATTGC
>JAUCNO010000002.1:3679314-3726044 GCA_032353835.1 Enteromius viviparus | reverse complement strand
CCAGCTTCCTGTTTATATACCTGCGTGAGGTTCCTCCCGGGTCCTAGTGCCCTCACGATCTGGTACGTGTGACAGTACGAAAGTATTCAGATGAATTTTTTTCCTCATAAATGTACTCGCAGCACCCCATGTTGACAGAAAAACACAGAATTGTTGACATTTTTGCAGATTTATTAAAAAAGAAAAACTGAAATATCACATGGTCACAAGTATTCAGACCCTTTGCTCAGTATTTGGTAGAAGCGCCCATTTGATCTAATACAGCCATGAGTCTTTTTGAGAAAGATGCAGCAAGTTTTTCATGCCTGGATTTGGGGATCCTCTGCCATTCCTCTTCGGTCCTTCTTGATCCTCTCCAGTTCTGTCAGGGTGGATGGTAAACAATGGTAGACAGCCATTTTTAGGTCCATTTAAGAACAGTCATGGAGTTGTTGTGAAGCTACTCCTTCATTATTTTAACTTTGTGTTTTGTGTGTTTAGGGTCATTGTCTTGTTGGAAGGTAAACTTTCGGCCCAGTCTGATGTCCTGAACACTCTGGAGAAGGTTTTGGTCCAGTATATCCCTGTACTTGGCTGCATTTAGCTGCATATCCACACAGCTAAAAAACATCCCCACAGCATTATGCTGTCACCACCATGCTTCACTGTTGGGACTGTATTGGACAACAGTGCTTGATTCTCTTGGTCTCATCAGACCAGAGAATGTTATTTCTCGCCATCTTCGAGTCCTTCAGGTGTATTTTAGCAAACTCCGTGCAGGCTTTCACGTGTCTTGCACTGAGGAGAGCCTTCCATTGGCCCACTCTGCCATAAAGCCCCGACTGGTGGAGAGCTGCAGTGATGGTTGACTCTCTACAACTTTCTCCCATCTCCCAACTGCATCTCTGGAGCTCAACTACAGTGATATTTGGGTTCTTCTTTACCTTTTTTTCCCCCCGAAAGCTCAGTTTGGCCGGACAGCCAGCTCTAGGAAGGGTTCTAGCAGTTCCTTTGACCTCATGATTCTCATTTGCTATGACATGCATTGTGAGCTGTAAGGTCTTATACAGTATAGACAGATGTGTTCCTTTCCTAGTCCAGTCTGTATAATCAAACACAGCTGGACTTAAATGAAGGTGTAGAATCATCCCAAGGATGATCAGAAAAAAATGGACAGCACCAAGTTAAATGTATATAAATATATACATATTAATATATTAAGTGTCACTGCAAAGGGTCTGAATACTTAGGACCATGTGATTTTTTTATTTTTTATTATTTTTTATTTTTTCAAATGAACAAATGACTTTAACAAATGGCTGCAATTGAACTAAGAGTGAAAAATTTAAGGTGGTCTGAATACTTTCTGTACCAACTGTTTATATAAATGCACACACATACAATAAATGATTTGAAAATATAAAAAAATATAAAATCCAGAGAATCCAGCATATAAAAAAAGAAAGAAAAAAGTTTAGAGTATGTGAAAGCTTTGGGGAGTGAAATGCTTTGAACTTTGGCTTGACTTGTGTTGACTTGCAACACAAGTCACACAAGCTCTGGGTTTGCTTTTCAGCTGGTTACATGATACGGGACTTATCGTAGACAGGCTGTTGGAAAAAGGTTGTTGAAACTGTTTAGGGATTGTCTTGTAGCAGGGGTGGAACAAGTTATTTCATTTTCATTGAGGATTATAATTTTTTTTTTCCTCATTAAAAAAAAAAAGTTCCCCTACAATCATATTTTAAGTATAAGACAGAATTTGAAGGAAATTCAACTCAAAATAAACAAAGATGAATTTGATCGATAACGTTACTTGTTTTCAAAGTTTCTATATATTGCAATAGTATAATGGACCTTTTTCACAAGACTGGGATGAAGCGTTTAATGGTCAACAGCATCGTAAATCCTAAGTTTTTTATCGTAAGTTTTTCTTAATTGTATTTTTTTTTTAATTATGCACATTTATAACACTATTTTTTGTATTATATTACCTTTACATCAAATTACGAAAAGATGTAAGGGTGATTCTTAGGCCCTTACGTCTATGAGAGGAATGGTAAATTTCACATCATTCTCTCTTTTGACTGCCGTTATCACTCTCTCTTTATTTTCTTCTTTTTATTGGAAGTCATGAAAACACTATTGTGTAGTTTTTCTTTTACTATTTGAGCAACTGGGAATATATCTGTGGTACCATCCCATTCACTGCTATTCAAGTTTACTAAACTATGACGACTTCCGCTGCGGAGAAACCCGGAAACGTGGTGAAATTTGAAGTCTTGACAGCCCCTAAGTGTGAATTGCCTTTATACAGTTCAGTTTGCGTGTGTTTTCTAAGATGTGTTGTACTGGCCCTTAAAGCCCCTCTATAAATCCTTTCAGTGGATTGGCGAAATAGGGTTGGTGCTGGCTTGCCATGCCTGACTGGCCCCTGACCCTGGGGGTGACTCGCATGTCTGGGTCATGTAAGCTCCTGTAACCCACTTCTGTGCTGACGAGAGCCTGACAGCTGCCCTGCTCCTGCAACACACACAGACAGACAATTGCGTTTATCATTTAATATCCTTTACACAAACAAAAAAAAAACAAACAAAAAAATTTGAACCTTTCTTCTCTTCACATGTTCTTTGCATGTTGCCTTTCATGACAATACCATCCTCAAGTGCCCTAGCTTTTATTTACATGGATATTGGTAAATATTGGTCTTTTTTTACACTAATCTTTGAGAAAGCGGAATGTTTCTCAGCACAGCTTGCCCCACATTGCTTAATTTGTCTGTGACTGGAGATGCCTGACCTCAGTCATACTATTTTTGCTCCCTCTGCTCTCTCAGTTTTACGTCACAAGACACTGCTCCATTTTATCACTATAATGGATGCAGTCAGAATAGGACATTAAACAAAATAACCTCATTTAACCCTGAATATAATGGTGGCAGGTATGCATCTTTTTGTAACTTTCTTGTCTTAATTATTGAAAGATTATTCTGGTTATCTTTCTGATTATTGTACTTTTACATAATATTAGGATAATTATAGCAACATTGTGGCCAGTGAATCAGTGTACTTAATATTGTATTTTTTGTAAGCTTTTTTTATTATTGTGGGTTAAAAAGTTTTTAAATTATGCTTTGCAGAAATCATTCACTGATGTGAAATATGGTCAGTCTACCCCCCACCCCTCAAATTTGTTCATGACTGGCAAATCTTTGCCAGTTTTAGCACATGCTTTAAACCTCTACTTAAAGGGATAGTTAATAAAAATAAAAAAAAAACTAAATTCTATCATTAGTTAGTCATTGTCATGTCATTTCAAACATGGATCTTTGGAACACAAATTAAGATATTTTTGATGAAATCTGAGAGCTTTCTGACCCTGCATAGACAGAAACACAACTGAAACATTTATCACCCACAAAGGTAAAGAAATTGTTAAAATAGTCCATGTGACAGACATCTTGGTTCACTTGATATGTTCTAAAGCTACAAGAATACTTCATGGGGTACTTCGGTGAATGGTGGTGAAGACTAGCCCGGAAGAGAAGAAATTTTTGAATAAAGTCATTATTTTTGCTTTATTTGCACACGAAAAGCTATTTCCGTTGCTTCATATAGTTACGGTTGAAACACTGATGTCCCATGGAATATTTTAATGATGTCCTACTACCTTTCAAGACCTTGAACATGGTAGTTGTGTTGCTGTCTATGGAGGGTCAGGAGAGCTCTCGAAAGCTAAAAAAAAGTCTTACAGGTTTAGTACAACATGACAAAGATTAATTAATGACAAAATTTTCATTTTTGGTTGAACTATCCCTTTAAGAGATAATTAGGCCCACATATCCTGCAGGATGATTTCCACACAATTTAAAAGTCTATTGTGTATAGTATACAACATGTACTCTGGGCCAGTAAATGGTATCTTAAAGAGTTAGTTCACCAAAAAGTTCTGTCATTAATTACACACACACTCATATCGTTCTAAACCCAATCAGAGTTGTTTACATTCAGTAGATAGCATGCATGCAAAACATAAACAACGCTCATTACTGTCTATGGAGGGTCAGAGAGCTCTCAGATTCCATCAGAAATATCTTAATTTGTTTTTCAGAGAAGAACGAAGGTCTTACGGGTTTGGATCAACAAAAAGGTGAGTAATTCATGACATTTTTGGGTGAACTATCCCTTTAATAAAATAATGTTAAACAGCTCTTCTTTTAACATTCGAAGTTGATGTGGATAATTTTTTGTAGCAACATTTGGGGCTTTATCTAAAAACATTGGCCTTAACCCCTGGTTCGACTTTGAGCTTGCCATTACTTGTGCTTTTCTGTTTTGTACATGCAAATTATACCTGCACTCTTAAACCTTGATCTTTACCACATTTCAAAATCTGTTGTGTATAATTTCTCAGATTTGCCCTCAATACAGTGTTGAATTTATGAGGATGTGTAGTTTTTAACCTAACTATTATTATGTGAATTTTAAGCAAAGATAATGTCCTTTCTGTATAGTTATGCTGAAATCTCGTGGAGCATGGAGACGCCGGCTCATCAGAGATGACAGTTGGGTTCTCGGGGCGGTGCTGAAGTGCTGAAGCGCTGCTGGCTACGGACACTGAGAGGGCAACACCTGCTCCTCTGCAGCTAACCTCCTTCCAGGGTACAGAAAGACATCACAGACAACCCTCCCCTCTCAAACCCCCCTCCTTTCTTTCTTCCTACCAGACAGTCTTGCTCACTGACCCAATCCACATCTCCTGTTCTGTGGTCTCCAGATCCTTTTTGACCTGACCCAGAACACTGACTTACACAACTGCCAACACCTCAAGAACCATCTGTATTCCTGTTTCCCTCCTTTCTCTCCCTCTCGGTCTCTTTCTCTGTCTCTCTTCAGATCATTGTGTGTGCATTGCTATTTCTTTTCAAACACAGAAAATTGGAGGACATTAAGAGGAACTTTAACTTAATTTAGCAGTATTTAAATGGAGAAATAATCATAAGACAAACAAGCCAATGCACAATTCCTTTATAAATGTTTGTATATATTCATATCTATCTATATGACACTGTCATAATTTGTGAATAGTATTTAGATATATTACTTGGTTTTATGCAATAGCAGCTTACTGGCATAAAATCTGTATTGTTTTGCCTTGACATCAAATTTTGACTTCAGTTTTTCTCTAAGCAACACATTTTTATAGCGCTTTCACTGATGTTAGACCTAAATGAAAACCTCATGAAATATATATAATATACATATAAAAATAGAGGAAATAGCCATGAAAAAGCTGGCAGTTTTGCCCGTCTCCTCTCTTGTATTAGGTCTATTAGCTCATTTCAGCGCTCACACTATGTCATTTGAGTCTGTTACACTAGTAAACTGCCTTGTTACCCCTGTGTCTTGTTGTGCAGCCTGACCAATTACTTTTGATCTTAAGAGGACATGACATTTGTAGGCTTTGCACTCTGAAGTGACTGCACATGTTAAAAGATGCATCATGCCTTTTCCCTTGCAAATAATTCATGGTGCCAAGTTTCTCAGGGCATTGCTCTTTGAACCTAAAAGTACAAGGTTTAAATATAGGTCCTTGGAGTAACTTGCGCTAGAGGGGTCTTTTTAGGACCACCTTAACCTGAATGGCAGGGATGCTCGTCTCTAAAAGCCGTATTTGCACCGGAACAATCTTCCACGCCACAATGTTTGCACTTTGAATTTGCATAAACTTGTCATCCTCGTGCGTACATTTTGCGCATTTCTGGTTTTATGAATCTTTAACAGTGCGTGTACAGCTGCCTGATCACAGAGCTCTTTCTGACAGTCACTGATGCGACTGCCTTGAACTTTTGAACCTGGTCATGGTTTATGCAAAATGGTGTTCTATTCTGTGTGTACGGGGTATTTGGATAATTCCCACAGCTTTTAGTGGAGGTATGGAATGAATTGATCTAATAAAGTAATTAGGTGATGTTTGAATGTTTTAAAACGGGCGTCGGTGAGGATCGTGTGTATTTTGGCAACGATCACATTTCTTTGGAATCTTCAGCTCTTTTCTGGCTGTCTTTGAACTCTTCGAGACAGATGCCCTCTTTCTTTCTGTCTTATGGTTCTGCTAAGTCATGAGTCATTTGGATATGACTAGGAACCTTGCTCATTACTACCCTGATTCAGTTTGACGCAACAGGTCATCTGTGGGCCAGAGCACTTTATTTGGTGCTCATATTCCGTAGTGCATAGCTAAAATCAAAGTTCTGTCATTATTTACTTCTCCCATTTTGAATAAAATGCTGAGAAAGTGTAGAAAATTTTTTCACTCGGATTTAAAAAAAAAAAGTGATTGCAACTCATATCTCGCATTAAAGCCTTTTTCCCTCAGAAGTCTGAATTTGCATGCAATATTTTTTTTCTTTCTGACATGGAATTAAAAATGAAAAAGGCATAAAATTTTTTTTAATTTCACAGTTTTGAGTTTATCTCTTCTTCTGACTCTTCTAATTTAACATTCAACATTAGCAATTCTGATTTTTTTTTAAACATCTACATTATGATGTCTTGCTTTATTGAGTTTTATTGAGTAGGTGATATGGTGTATACCAGGGTTCCTCAAATCTTACCCTGGAGGTCCGATGCACTGCAGAGTTTGAATCTAACCCTAATCAAACACACCTGAGCATGCTAATCAGTGTCTTAAGGATCATTAGAAAACACAGGTAGGTGAGTTTTTATCAGGGTTGGAGCTAAACTCTGCAGTGCATCGGACCTCCAGGGTAAGATTTGAGGAACCCTGCTTGGTGTGTGCTGTCCTCTAGTTTTCTCCTCACACATGAGGATTTCTGATCATAAATATTCAACATGTTGTATATTCACAATTTTTGATCGGGGCACCTCCGAAGTTCTTCAAAGCAGATTCAGTCACTCTTAACACACATCACACCACACCACAGAAAAACCTGATAAGATGATCTTTCAAAACCATCAGGATAATCAGGACGTTAGAATTGTGAAAAGGGGAAAATTCTGCTCAAAATCAGGGCGAGTACCCAGCATAAGTTAGACAGCAGAAAGGAGGAGAGGTCACTAGGTTTTGGAACAGAAATTTCGTAATTATCATTATTTCATAGAAGAGTTGTAATGCAGTTCTGTTATAATTCGGCATCTTTGCCCATTTCTTCACTTGTGCTGTCACAGGTACATGAAAGGCCGTGTGACGTACGACCAGCTGAACTCAGCGGTAAAAAGCATCAACACAGCTGTGGCTTCAAAATATAAGATCCTCCATCAGCCAGTCAAAACCCTGAACAATGTGTCCCGCACGCTCCACCAGCGCTTTAAAGACCAAGAAACAAAGGACACCAAGGGTATCACCATTTTATCTGTTTGTCTCTACCAGAGCTGCTGGTCAAAAGCTTATTTGACCTCGTTTAGCACTGCAGTCCCTCATGTATTAACAGTCTTGTCATATCGAGAATTGAGAGTGCTCCAGAAAACTATTAACGCCACCAGCGCATGAACTGGTATAAGTGCTCCGATAACTAAGGTCATTCATCCTGGTCTGGTATTTAATAAGTTCTTATGGGATGAAAGAGGTCATCTATCAACTCCTTCTGTGTCCTGCAGGTCAGTTTTTCATCGTGGAGCAAGACATCAGAGAGTTCGCCCAGCTGAAAGTCGACAAACGGTTTGTGGGCATGTTGAACATGCTACGCCATTGCCAGCGTCTGAAGGAAGTCCGAGGCGGCGGTCTCACGCGCTTTATCCTGCTCTGAGACTCAGTCGCCCACATCTGTATCATGTGCACTGTGCACTATATGTTTGCCGTGGAATGAACTTCAGTGTCCATTTTATTAAAAATTTATGCTGTCAAATGGTAATTAATCGCATCCAAAATAGGTTTTGTTTACATAATGTGTGTGTGCACCGTTTATATTTGTTATGTGTTTGTATAAATACACACATGCACGTATGTATTTAAGAAAAATTTTACTTTTATACATTTAAAATTTATATATCAGTTATATATAAATATCTACATGTAAATATTTTCTAAATATATACTGTATGTGTGTGTATTTATATAAATATAATATATTATAAATATGTAAATATAAATAATAAAATTAATATACACAGTATACACATGTTATGTAAACAAAAACTAATTTGGAATGCGATTAATCACGATTAACCATTTGACTGACTATTAAAAATAGAATTATGTTAAATCATCCTCATTTGATTCTACTCAGTTTGAGGCCTAAAACCTGGCACAGAACCGGATTTCTGGGTAAACATAAATGAAACAAGTCAAATGTTGAAACCTTTGTGTGCTTGAAAAATGAGCTGACATTAGTTTAATTTCATTGGAGAACAAAAACTCATTATTTTGGTGAACTAACGTCTCTTCAATTAATGTCAACAACAGTAATTTACTCATAAATCCAAAAGCGTGGTTCTAAAAACCCATTAGAAATTCCCACGGGCGTCCCATGCTGAATTAGCATTCCGGGTCACTTTGGATCACTTTATCTGTGTTGATGAAATTATAAATCGATTGCTATGTTATTTATGTTGGTGGAAAGTGGACACATATTGAAGCTTAAATAAAATTGCAGTTTTTGTAACCTCATCTCAAATGTCAGTGTCATTTCAAAAGTTGGGCAAATTGTAGTATTGACATTTTAGTTTTATTAATTTTTGAGACAAAAGAAACCATTGCCCAAGAGACGTGTGAAGATGAATCCAACTCATCAACTTCAGCCTACTTTTGGCATCCAAAACTCAACAGAGCATGAAAAGTTACACATCAACAGTAAGTTAGATATTTCTGTTCTTGCTTTGTCATCTTCACTTGTTATAAAGACTCCATGTAGAGGAGGCTGCATTTTCACATACAATGACGGGGGCTTTAAGAGAACTGGTAGGCCAGCTCTTACATTACATCATAGTTTGATTATCCAGTTTTCTGGAAAAAATAAGTTCCTTTTTTGCAGGCGAGAAGCCCTGTGCTTGTTGCAGCAATTTTCATAGCAGGAATAGGAGGAACCTTTCAATACGGCTTCCATATCTCTGTGCTTAACTCGCCATCATTTGTAAGTACCCACATTTGGTTATAAAGTCTCTTAGGCTGATTTACTGTCTCTTTTAAGCTGCAAATAGGGGGGTTGGAGGTAATCAGTATTAATCAAATGCATTTCTGCCACTGTCTTAAGATGTGGCATCCCCAAAGGATCAAAGAATCAATACATATCAGAGCTTATGAGTTGGGGCTAACCTGTGAAATGCTGTGGTTCAATAAAATGGAATGAATGACATAATCAACTGAGACTTGTGCTTGCATTGCAAGTTTATTAAAGAGCTGGTGAACAACACCTGCCAGCAGCGTTATGGCCATTCTCTTGAGCCCTGGGAGCTGTCTCTCATCTGGTCCTTCATTGTGTCCATATATTGCATGGGAGGGCTGGCTGGAACCCTGTGTGCTGGACATCTGGCAGGAGCATATGGAAGGTACTGGAAATGCATTCACACAGCAGACGTCCCAACTGATGCTGAGGAATGTTAGAGATGGTTAGCCCAAAAAAACATTATCTGTTATCTATTATCCATTCTGTTTTGAATTCAGTTCACTTTACGTGATATAAAAAAAGTCAATAACGGAGCGTTGAACATAGGGAGATGTCACAAATCATGTTCACGGATGAAAATCTAATTTATATTGGTTTAATCACCTAACCACCTGCCCATGACTATTACTTGTACAGTGAATAATACATATTTGTTTATTAAAACACACACAGAGCAGAGTCTCTGTCCAGTCTGAGGTTTACGCAAAGCTCTCTCCTTTTTGGAAACGCCATGCCTAAATTTGTTTTCGCTTTATTACATGGATTGTTCCAATATTTTATTGCTTCGTTTTGTATACATCTACATTTTTGGGGATTGTGGAGAGTGGTATCATGATCTATGATTTGGAAATGACCGCATTTGTCCATGCATGTTGCCGTAGTATTCACAGGCGGAAACTGAAGATTGTTGATCATTGATAGGCGACAATGAACGGACTGTTCATTATTTAACTCTGGAATTTCTTTGAGTTTACAAATCCTACAGAACTTTTGAGATCATGCAAGCACACAACTGCATGAAATATATAAGTGGTTTTTGGAAATTTTATTACAAAATTGTTCAAAAAAGTCTCTTTTGCTTGCTTTTGTCACTTTTTTTATACAATAAAAACAAAAATATTATGAAATGTTATTATAATTTGACATAGTTTTGTTCTATTTCAATACATTGTAAAACAAAATTTATTTCTGTTATGGCTAAGCTGAATCTTTTAGTATCTTAAGAAATCACTAATATGCTGATTTGATGCCGATCATTTATTATAATCAGCGTTGAAGACATTGCTTTATATTTTTGTGGAAAGTAGGATCATTTACTTTTAGGATTCTTTGGAGAATAGGGAGATTAAAAAGCGTTTACTGTAATTTTTTGTCAATCTAATGCAATTCATATCTTAAAAACATACTTACTGACACCAGATTTTGAACAGGGGTTGATTTCATAGATTCTTCCGTATTTCTGCATTTTTAGAAGCATCTGTGGTATCGAGCGTTCTTAGAGTGTGAATCATTAACTCAGTAGAAGTAATAAAAAAAACAACATGACTTTTAATTCCAGAATTCACCTGAAATGATGCTAAGTTCAACAAACAGCCAGTGGTATTTCTTCAAAACAGTCTAACCTACATTAATGCTCTCCAGGTTATGTTCTGTTCAGTTCCTGAAACTGGCACAGGAAGAAAAGAAAAAGTAAATGTTCTAACTTGAGTGTAACATTTCTTAAAATGAATAGTTTGCCCAAAAATGAAAATAACTTGAATTACTCACCCTCAAACCATTCTAGGTGACTTTCGACTTTCTCCTTTCAGATAATAAATATGTCCTGGCTCTTCAAAGCTTTATAATGGTAGTGAATAACTGCTGAGAATTTGAAGGGCAAAAAGGGTATTTTATTTGTGGAAGCAGCAGGATTGAAGAGCAGTGTGTTTGTGTGTCTTTTTAAATATCCATAGGAAGACAACTCTGCTTTTAAACAATGTGGTGGCAATCTGTGGAGCTGTCTTGATGTTGTTGAGTAAAACCGCCCTCTCTTTTGAGATGATCATGGTGGCGCGTGTCCTATACGGCATCAATGCTGGTGTGTTGGAAAATTAGTATTTTTTTTTTTTTTTTATTCTGTGCCATTTTTCTATGTTTGCTTATGAGTGCTGTCTGCAGGTGTGAGTTTGACTGTCCACACCATGTATATACTGGAGTGCGCCCCCAAGAGGCTGCGTGGTATGGTTGGTGTTTCTGTGGCTGCCTCTGTTTCAATGGGGAAGTTTTTTGGCCAGCTGCTTGGAATCAGGTGTGTCATTAACAGCAGGTTTATCTTCCTGTAGCATTCATATGTCAAAAGATTTAAACTTTAAGGCTTGGGTTTTGAGTCTGTGTGTGTGTGTGTGTGTCAGTGAGGTGTTAGGCAATGAGGAGGGCTGGATCTGGCTGCTGGCCTTCAGCGGGGCGGCTGGCTTCCTGCAGCTAGTAACTCTGCCCTTTCTCCCCGAGTCCCCGCGGTACCTCCTGCTGGATAAGGCAGACAAACACGGCTGTGAGATGGGTCAGAACCACAGAAAACTACTTTGACATTTAAACATGCATTGATATTTCTTGCAAAATTCCTCTGAAATCATTTGTTCAAAATGTGGGGCCACATCATGGAAAGAGTTTTAGTGCTCTTTTGAAATATAACACTAAAACATTTTTTCTAAATACATTACTGTTAAAGTTTGTTTCTGTTCTGTTTTAAATTTTGTGTGTGTAAAAACATTTATGTATTTTAAAATATACAGTAAAACATACATTTTATTTTGCTTATGATAAATCAGTTAAGCGATTTGACAAGCCATAGGTATGTGGGGGCGTGTTTAAATGAGGTTTTTTAGGTTTAGACAAATTGTAAATTTTTATAAAGAATATCTCTTTGGGATTGAGACTTCAGCCTTTGCAATCTTACACATGCACAAACACTCTAAAAACAAAGGAAAACTTGATATTGCACCATGTGACCCCTTTATAGTGCAATATTTCACAATATTGCTGTTTTTCCAGTGTTTTTGATTTTTTTGGAACTTTCTAAACTCCAGAACTTGGAGCTCCAGAACTCGCCATTGGCTAAAATGTATTTAATGTAAATCTATAGGCCTACTGGTAAGTTATTTGATGATGTTCAATATATCCCAGCTCTGCGCAAGCTGTGGGGAGCTAAAAAGGACCCTGGACCAGAGATGAAGGAGATGTTGGCTGAACATGCCTCCTTAAAGGGCGTGAAGATCCACAGCCTCATGGACCTCTTCCACGACAAAAACGTCCGCTGGCAGCTCCTCACCGTCCTCGTCACGTTCTGCACGCTGCAGCTCTGTGGCATCAATGCTGTGAGTCACAAAAAGTCGCATTGCCACCCGCCCCTAAAAACGACTGAACCGAAAATGCTTATTTTGTCAAAACAAACAACCATATGCCACAGTCTGTTCAGGAAATGGGCTTGTTGGCTTCACATTACAACATAATTTACTTCACACTCAATATTTCTTTTTGATGAAAGCCACTGCCATCGTTTTCATCATTCAGTTTCAAAGATGAATAATAGAACTTAAAGATATTGTTGTTCATATGGCCTGTAAATTATGTCTTCGCAGGTCTATCTCTATTCGTTTGATGTGTTTCAAGCTGCCGGTATTGCCAAGGAAAACCTGCGCTATGCTGCCCTGGGGACGGGCCTGTGTGAAGTCTCCACCTCTATTGCCTGTGTGAGCCGCTCTTTACCACCCAAATATTTCAACCAAGCTCAAAACATGATGTGACCTGGTTTAAAGGAATCTTCGGTTTGTGTGGTTGTTTGCTGTGTTATTTTTATCCAGGTGCTTATCGTCGAGACCACAGGCAAGAGAATGCTTCTCTTTAGGGGTTACCTGTGCATGGCTGCCTCACTGGCCCTGCTCACACTTACACTTTACCTTCAGGTCTGCTTTCATTCTTTTTTTTTATTGCGTTATATTTTTGAATTTCTATAAGCTTTGTGCTTAATTTTGTTCTGTTACGTTTAAAGGGATGATTTACTTAATCCCATAGGATTAGAGAAGTTTTGTAGAATGTCAAGCTGCTGATTTATATAAATACAGGGACTGCAGCTTCAAAGACAACGCATCATGAATGTTTAATAAAAGTAGTGCTCTAGCACTATATTTCATGTCTTTTCAAGTCAAACTATGGTTTTGTGTGAGAAACAGACTATAATTTTAATTATCTTCTGAAAATCAAAGTTTCAGGTTGTACTTATTACATAATGAAAGTGAATGGAGACTGGTGCTGTCAAGCTTTAAAATGACTAAATGCACCATAAATCTACAGTAAAAGTAGAGCATATGAATCACATCATGTTCTGTGATCATGTGATAGTTTTATGGGAGAAACAAACTGATAATTAGATTTTTTTCAAATCTTCTTCACAGCTTTCACATCACATGTGAATGGAGACTAGAGAGGTTAAGCTTCAGAAGTGACAAAATCGCACTATAGTCGAATCAAAATAGTTTGTATTAATCATGCCTTTTTATGAAGTGATATTATTTTTGTGAGAAAAAAGACTAAGTTAAGACTCAGAAATTTAAGTTATTTTTAGAGGAAGTTCACTGGCACTTTTTTATATCATGAAAGTGAATGGGAAGCTATTAAGCTTCAAAAATATAAAAAAAGCATCATAAAGGTATAATAAATGTAGTTTATATGAATAATGAGCTTTTTTTCACATTTTCTGTGATCATATGATGAGAATGACTTAAGAGTTTTGAACAACATGGTAAGAAATTAAACCACTTTTAAAGACAAATCAAATCAAAAGCAATAAATAAACTGATTTTTTGTGACTAACAAGCCTATGTTTGCTATATAAAACTATTCTAAGATGGTCTTTGTCTGACTGTTGTAGAACTTTGTATCCTGGATGCCATACTGCAGTATGGTCCTTATTTTCATCTTCATCATCTTTTTCTCTAGCGGGCCAGGTACATATTTTTCCTCTTCAGTCAGGTGTACAGATGCTTATTTATAGCCTTGTTGTCTTAACAATACTCTTCTTGTGAATTCTCTCTTCCACAGCCGGGGTGACAGCACCACTTCCTGGTGAGATTTTCACACAGTCCTATAAACCGCCGGCGTTCATGGTAGCCTGCATCCTCAACTGGGTGGGACTCTTCCTAGTGGGCATGTTGTTTCCTCTCATAGTGGTACGCCTTTATCATTTTATGGTTTTATGCCCTGTTTTAATGCTGAAAAGTGAATGTTGCAGAAACTATTTACATATAGAGAAATAGTATGTTAAAAGATGTACAGACACAAGATTAAGTTTCAGTTCATATGAACAGCCTAATAAAACTGGTCTAGATGTTTTTGAAACTACTTCACGTGCCACAATCATAAAAAAGACAATGTTTTGTCGAAATTGTAAATCACTGAGTTTTAACTTGTTTTTTAACTGTTGCATAAAATTTTCATCACATTCACATGCTAACATTCAGGAAAATAAGCACTCTTGCTTGAGTGATTTTAACTCCTATTGTACATAGCTTATCAAAAAACAAAACAGAGATTTTTACTATAGGAGCATATTAAATAATTCGAATAGACTTCATCATGCAGTAAATGCTTTTGAAATCTCAAGACGTTTTTGTTTTTTTAGTGGCATACTTGATAATGTCAGCTTGCATATTGTTAAAACAATAATGATTTTATCGTTGGCCATATATATTGCACCCCAAAGAAGCAGGTCTCTTTATGGAGGGTAGTATTTTTACATAATCAAATTGATACTCCTCCGTTTATTTGGTTTCTCTTATCGCAACACTTTACTCAATAAATTAATTGTTGCTTAATGTAAATTGCTACATTGGAATCTGAAAAATTGTGCTTTTGCATACATCCACGCTACTAGAGGGCAGTATTAGTCTAAGATGATCATAAAGTTACTGAAAGCACCATTGAAACATGCCTGATTCACAGTTACTTCATCCATATTTTTCTATTGCAGGAGCATATGGATTATTTGTGCTTCCTCATATTTTTTGTGTTCTGCTTCTTCACTGGTGTTTTTGTGTGGTTCCACGTGCCTGAGACAAAGAATAAAACTGTTCTGGAGATCACAGAGGACTTTAAGAGGATGCACCAGAAACGCAGACACTCACTTCAGTCCAAACTGAGCTCAATACACATAAACAACATCCAGAGCAGCATATCTACCAAGCTTTAGCACCAGTTCAGAAACGTAGTCATCCACCCAATATTTTTTCTGTTTTGATGGCTGCTGACTGTGTGGTCTGTTTGGCTATTCTGTTGGTGACATCAAGCCACATCCCATCTGTAAACTCAAAATCCAATTTCAATTAGAGGCGAACTGAATGTTGAATCAATATATTTGTACTTTGTCACGCCAAGAGACACCGATTCAGGTTTGGCCTGATATAACGGCTGTGGTGCAATGACTTTATCGACACTGTTTCTTGGATGGCTCTGTAGAGTGATTAGTTAGCCTTGAGTATCTATGGAATCCTCAGAGGTGTGTTGACCTCTTACCACACCATAAAGTTATCAGATTAATTATTGCACTCTACCAAAAGACTGTAACGTGGCGTCTCTCATAATTCATATTTTCTGAGGCTTACCAAAATTGCTCAGAAAATTGCCTTAATGTTACCTAGTGACTGTTTTGTTTTATTCAAATACAGTAAATACTTTTTAAAGATGTTTTAAAATGTTGTTCCTGTGGTCTTATTTAGATTGTCTGTTCTCAAAATGCATATCACATTATTCACTCAAAAACTAACACCCATTAAAAAGGAAAATATAAAATCTTGCTGATGAATAAATGCCATTGCATGGATAAGCGCACACTAAAGTACAATTTAAATGGGTTTTGTTAATTGAAATATAAAATAAAATGCAAATATCAGGAGAAAACCTAAAAACTTAAATGAAAATGATAAACTTAAAATATTGACTACTATATAGTAGGCAAAATTTGAAGTTAATAATTTATATAGTAGATGTATATAATAATAGAAATAAAATAACGTATTCATAACAATAGTTAATAAAAAAAAATTGTACATTTGCAAATTTTAAAGGAAAAAAACCCCTCCCTATTACTCCCTACTAGTTACTCGGGTACAGCCGTAGTGACAACTTGCCCCGGTGTAAGGGACATATTCTCTCCTCGTGAATGTGAATGAAGGGAGGAAGGCAGCGCTAATGAAATATTGATACAAGGTTAATTGTGAATGTGGTAAGCTCGGCAGTGTCGACTGTCAAGAGTTTGGGCGCTGAACGGGGACCTGTGCGTCGCGAGGCAAGCGCGTGCGGCGCTCTGATAACACAATCTCCCGCCTGTCAACATCAAACTTCACTCACGCTCGCGTGCATCCCACATACGCCCAAATTACGTACATAGGGTTCCTGTTTACGAGCCAAACCCAAGAAAAACTTACACTGATGATGTCAACATCATGGTACGATTTAAAGCGCAGAGAGGAGTTTGGTGACCGCTTCACACCGCTGATTATAATAGAGTGATTCTGGGAGCGCACTCTCGCGATGGAGCTGCGTGCCGCCAAAAAAGAACTGCATCAGAGGTAAGAACGGGTTCATTTCCACACTCACACAGGTGAAAACCACAGCAATCAACAAACTAAAGAAACACAGGTCTTAGTATGCAGGTATTTCTTCATATAGTTTGTTTCCTTGTTTTCTTTGTTCTTTTAAGTTACGCTATTCTTAGTAACGTTAACTGTCTTTATTCAGTATTCTTTATAATATCAGCCTCAGTCATGGGATGTTTCGGAAGGGAATTAAGCTTGTGTTTACCACAATAGAATTTCATATGGATTGATAACACAGTAAAATGATAATAGTTCCACTGACAGAAGTTTCTTGCCTCAAAACGACTTAAAGCATCACAACGCTTTCACATTCACCTGGACCAATGACCCAGATATTAATAAGATCTAAACAAAATGAACGCTAACACTTTTTTCAAACAATAACAACACCACAAATCATTAATTAACGTTAAATGATAACTGTAATTTTACAGGAATTTATTTAAGGTGCTACTGAGCAATATTAATTAACAGCAAGTGGTTACTCTTTATTTTAAAGTCCCATTCTCGATATTAACAAACCTTAAGGATGTAGAAAATATGCTCATGCACAATATCTGGTTCATAAGTGCTAATAGGTAAACGTACTATAGAGTTAAAGTTCAGTTTAAGGTTGGTTGATTGTAATTGCGTACAATTTAGGCTACTTATACTGTTACATGTGTAACATATAATGGTGGGACAGTGTAAGATGAAGTGTTATTTATTTACATATTTATTCATTCGTTTATTTATTCACTGAGTTAGCTGGTCCTGTTTGTTTGATCATACCCTTATCTATTTAAAGATAAAAGACTGATTGTTCCTGTTCTTTTTGAATCACACATCTGTTTTAGATGATTCATTATAATTTGGTCATGACTTTAATTACTCTGCGAAAAACGAATGAATAAGTAAACGTAATTTTAATTTTTGAATGTTTTACCAATTAAAAAAAAAAAAAGATGTTGCAAACACAACTAGTGACAAACTGAACCCTAGTGATTCACCATAAACGTTAGGACTTCAAAACAAATTTCTTTTTCAACAAATTTAAAATATTCAGTTAGTAAGTCAATTGATCTATATTGATATATTTAAATTTATGTGTGTGTGTGTGTGTGTGTGTGGACACACAATATGTTAAATAAACTATTATCTTTGAGGATTTTACATATACCCCAGTTCCTGACAACCAAAACTTAATGGTGACAATCAATAAATGTCTTACCAAAAGTGTCTTGATATCACAAGACAAAAATTTTTTAGACAAATTAGGGGAAAAAAATAGATAATTTGTTTAACCATTTTGGACAACTTTTGGAGTTATTAATCTAATCTAACCGACTTTAATAGACATTTCTTTGTATTTGTTACTCAAAAGGTCTTGTAAACTAATAAATATGTTGTTAATTATTATTATTTATAGTTCTTATGTATTTATATATTCGTAATTCTTTCTCATTTTCAGTATTAATTGACTGTTAAGGTGCAATATCTGTGGATTCAATTAAATTGTATTGTCTTACTATTTTTAGATTTCTTAGTCACTACTTTCCACCCTAAATATACAAACGTGACTTGCTTACATAGAAAAACTGCCAAGAGGAGAGAGTGCCAGTTGGCTGTTCTTTCCCTCTATGTCTTTACGTCTTTTAAGCGGCAATTACCTCACACCAGCTGGACTGATGTCATATGTGAGGGACCTGATAAGAACAGACCTAAACTGTGCTGACTTGATACATAGAAGCGTGCGATAAGCACAGCACATGTTTGAACACAAACTTTTAGGCTACGTTTTGGTGGAATAATGTGTTCTTTTAGATCAGCTGATGTATTCTGGCAATAACACTGACGTTGGTTATAAGGCGGAAGAAGTGTAAGTTACTGTGGATGAAAGCTAATCGATAACTATGAGAAAGGTACAGTAATGTTGACCCATCAAAGTAAAGGAAACCACTTTTTGTCTTTCCCTTCAGGGTGTTTGTGAATCGGAATCTGACGCTTGAAAACATCAAGTGCTATGGCTTTGACATGGATTACACTCTGGCAGGTGAGAGTGTTTATAGCACCGTTGGGAAAAACTGTCAGGCTATGTGTGAAGTGTTTCATTCACAGCCACTCTCTTGTTTTGAACAGTGTATAAGTCTCCGGAGTATGAGAGTTTGGGCTTTGAGCTGCTCAGGGACAGGCTGGTGTCAATTGGATACCCACACGAGCTGCTGGGCTACATGTACGACCCCACCTTCCCCACGCGGTAAGTGACGCTCCCTTAATGGCTCTGGATTAGGCTATATTGGGTCTGTGAGGTCATGGTTAAGGCTTTTGAGGCTTGCTATGTGTGTTCGCACAACACTGACAAGTGTTTACATCCACATTGTTTCCTATTTTCCATAAATTCAGTTAAAGGGACAGTTCACATCAAAACCAAGTTGCTCCAAACCCGTGTGTGAAGCTTTCTTCTGCTGAGCTCAAAATAAGACATTTTGAAGAATGTTGGTACAGTTTACGGTAGCCATTGACTTCCATAGTATGGAAAAAGAAAAAACTGTGGAAGTCAATGGTATCCACTGTTTGGTTGCCAACATTCTATGAAAAATATATCAAACAGGAAAGAAACAGGTTTGAAACAAGTGAAGGGTGAGTAAATCATGACACAATGTGATTCTATTGATTACAGTGGTGAATGGTGATTTACCACGGGCAAACCCTAGACAGTAACAACAGTGTAATAGAATTTCAAAATGTAGAGGACTCTTAGGGATTTTGTAGTCCCTCAGAGGTATAAAAGGTATAAAAGTTGTGGTAAGCTACTATGTATACTTTACTAACATGTATTTTTACCTATATCTCTTTACTGTACTATTTAGGGGTAAATAAGGTACAAAGATGTGCCTTTTAGTTTTGTTCCTGAGGGCATGGCTCCAGTTTGATTGATTTATGTTAATTTGCTTTTAAATCAATGCTAAATGACATTTATAACTCAAAATCCAATCACTTCAATCAGGAAGTGATTAAATTATTGGAAAGTATGCATGTATAGGCAAGTACATGGAAACGAGAGATTGAAAAGCTTACTAAGAAAGCATTAATACAAAAAAGTAAATGAAAATTAAATAATGACAAAAAGGATCTGAAATATTATTAAACAAGCACCCCTGCCCTGCACGTTTTGTATGCCTCCCTTGTCAGACACATCTGATTCAGGTCTTGCAGTCTCTACTAACGAGCTGATGAGTTGAATCAGGTGTGTCTGATAAAGGAGACAAAATGTACAGGGCAGGGGTGCTTGTAGGACAGGTTTGAAAACCACTGAATTATAGCATCCTTGCTGAGCAAAAATACTGATGCCATACATTTGAACAGTAGTACATATTAAAATATGAACTGATTTCTTTAGTATGAGACTGTGGACTAAGACTAAGTGGACCGTAACTCATTTTCATTTAGAAATCAGTCAGTTTGTAGTTGCTTTTGAGTAGTTCTGTTAAAAATAATTCATGAGAGACTTTGTGAGCATCAATATCAATAGAAATGTCCTGTGTTTACACCGTTCTCAAGAGTCTAATAAAGCAGAAGGTCGCTTGAGGTCATTATTAAAACAGGCTGAATACCAAACACAGACTGTCTGCTCAATGATACTGCTGGGGGAAAATATAAATATGAATGAACTCTTGTTTTAAATCCTAAGAGGGCCATAGTTTGCTGTAAATTATTCACTTGTCTGAATACTCCCAGACCCTGGTTCTTTTTAAAATGTTCTTTCTCTTTCTCCTCTTCTCTCCAGAGGTCTGGTGTACGATACTACATATGGAAACCTGTTGAAAATAGACTCCAATGGAAACATCCTGGTGTGCACTCATGGCTTTGAGTACTTGAGAGGGTGAGTGAGGGTCAGTGGTGTATTGAGGGAGAGTTTACTTTCAAATGCCTGCTCAACCTTTCTCTGACAACATAAGACTTCAACAAAGTATTAGAGTGCTGTGTGGGACAAAACATTAAAAAGAGCCAGGCTGAAAAATGAGCATGGTCAAGAGCTGTTAAAAACAGATAATAAAAAGCAAAAACACAGGCATTTAGTCTTTAAAATCACAAGTTAATACACTCAAGATCTTATTATTGCAATTATTATAGCAATAGTTAGCCTAAACTTAATATCATAATCCCTTTAATTCATGAATAAATGATTCAGACCAGGTTTGTGAACCAGATAAACTGGTTCATTAAAATGAATCAGTGCTCAGTGTGCCATAATTGGAAACTGGAAGATTTTTTGGATGTATTGAGTCATCTGAGTAAGGGAAACACCTAGACATATTTGTGGGTGTTCTATTAAGATGCGGTTTTCATAAGACAACAACAAAATCTGAAAAACTGGTTCGACACCATTTTGGCAAAAATGAAATGTTTAGAAGCCGAGAAGAGCTGAAGTTAACACTCTCCATTTTTATACAAGTTCAGGCTACAACATTTCTCCGTATATATATATATTCTATAAACACTTAAATCAATTAAATCACTACCACTTTGAAAAAAATAGTATATATATATATATATATATATATGAACTGAACATTAATGAATATAATATAAATAATATAAACATTGAGTAACATCAAACTTAGGGTCAGACAGTAATGATGCTGAAAATTCAGTGTTGACATCACAGGAATCAATTACAGTTTTTAATCTATTCAGATAGAGAATAGATGTGTAAAATATTTCACAGTATTAATATTTTAACTGTATTTTTTACATGCAGTCTTGGCAAGCAAAGACATAAAAAATTACTTTACTGGTAGTGTAAAAAATATAATACAACATTTAATTTGACCCCCTGAGAATGAACAACAGGATTAAGAAGAAAATATCTCTTCTTTTGTTGACAATGTCTTGTCTGAGACCCAACCACCCAACAAAGATGAACTAATATTAGTAGTGTATTTATATCCAACACCTGCTTTGGAAGAGAATTACGGAGTGTAGCTTTTGTGGTTGAATTCTTATGGGTTTCTAAGAATGATGAAAGATGTCGAGGACAGGTCTAACCAGATCATTCACTTCATTCATGCTTTACACCTGCAGTTTTCAGGAATTAAAGTCCTGGTTCTTCTTTTAAAATACATGACCAGACTTACACATTAATATTCACACAGACTTAAGAACTGTCGTGGCATCAGAATATCATTCTTGTTTATATTATTATTCTCACATTTGAGATCAAACAGAGCATGGATCAGCACTGTGAGTGTCCTCACGTAAAAGACAGTATAACAAAGGGTGTTTCATCAGATGCCTCCCGACATGGGGTATTGTGGGCACGGTTTTATTTAGAAAGGGATCAGTTGTTTGAGAACAGTAGTTGTTAGCACTCTTACAGTGATGGGCGCTGTGACATATTAGCTAGGCAGCTTAGTGACAAACTGTTATTGTTCTGTCACAAGTTTTCCGACATGCCTCGAATGCTTTTATTTATATATATATATTCTCATTAACGTGTGTCTGTCTGCAGTGAACAGGTCGATGAGTATTATCCCAACAAATTCATCCAGAGAGACGACACTAACCGCTTTTACGTCCTTAACACACTCTTCAACCTATCAGGTACAGTGACACGTTTACATGGACGTGTGAAAGCATGATTGATTTTACTAACATGATTTGTCCCTCTCCTTTTCTCAGAGACGTATCTTTATGCATGCCTGGTTGACTTCTTCACCAAGAGCTCCAGATACAAGAAGTGAGTCCATATATAATTGCAAGAGTTCTGGCTCTTTTGCAGCTTCACTGTCTCTCGTCATGTAAATGATATTCATAATTAGCAATAATAGCTAAAGCAAGCATCACTATTAATCTTGCTTATGCTTACAGCTAGGGATATCAATAAACCTTTATGATTTCAGAAGGTGCACACATTAAAGTCCAGAACACATTAGCAACCAGAAAACAAAGCCTTATTCAAGCTTATAGCAAATAGCAAGAATATATCCATACAGTAGTCAACATTTGATGTGGATCAAAAGCATTCACCTCATTCAAGTTGTCCTGAAACATAAAACTAAAATGTGCTCTGATTAAATCTTTGATCCACTTCAAATGCTGACTACTATATATATATATATATATATATATATATCTATATATATATATTAGTGCTGTCCATTTTGTATGCATGATTAATATATATATGTATGTTTTTACATTTACATTTATTTATATTACAGATAAATATATATAAAACAGATATATAAACATAATAATGTATATATATATGTGCATATATATATATGTTTTTTTTATATCCATATTATATGTTTTAGCCAAAATTTTATCATTTTGAGTTCTGAAAAAAAATGCCATCCCTGATAGGTTTAAAATAGGCCCAATAAGTGTCTACAATCTTGTTCACTCACTATTTCTCTTCCATTTAGTTGCCAGAAAGGGTTCAAACATGGTGACTTGTTCATGTCACACAGAAGCATGTTTCAGGACGTGAGGGATTCTATGGATCACCTCCATGACACGGTAACCATTTTTATATTGACTCAATTTAGATTTACTCACCGTCTTGTGAAAGATTTTACTTACAAAGTTAGTTCTATTTAAAATAGGACTTTAAAGGTAGGGTTGGTGATTTTGTAAAGGCTAGCAATAGCAAGCTAGCTTTAAAAACATACTCAAGCAGAGCAGAGGATAGCCAGAACATTACAGTACAAAGTGCATAATATGTGACCCTGGAGCACAAAACCAGTCATAAGTTTCATGGGTATATTTGTAGCAACATCCAACAATACATTTTACATTTAGTCATTTTACAGACGCTTTTATCCAAAGCGACTTGCAAGTGTGCAATACATAAAGCAATTCATCTTAAAGAGGCAAACGGACAGAGGAAGTACAAGCTGGAAAGAGAATAAATTAAAATAAATTTTTAAAAAAAATTTGACAGGGAACTAGCATTCCGGAAGAGTGGGAAGATTATTCCACCAGCCAGGAACAGTGAATGAGAATGTTCTGGAAAGTGATGGTACCACAAGGCGTCCCTCACTTGCTGATCTTAGACTTTTGGAGGGGATATAGATTTGTAGATTTCTGACCAAAGTTGATGGAGTAATTGTAGATAATGGATGGTGAAGTCGAAGAGTTGGTAAGGCAGGAAAGACAAGGTGATGTTTTTTCATACATGCCGAGGTGTTCCTCAGGGATCAGTTCATTTTGACCCATACAATATCTTCTGGATCTATCTGCTGCTTTTGAAAATCACCAGACCCCTCCTGCCCACTGTCCACCCTATCAGGAGGGGTCTGGTGATTGTCAAAAGCAGCAGATAGATCCAGAAGATATTGTATGGGTCAAAATTATACATTTTTCTTTCATGCCAAAAATCATTAGGATATTAAGTAAAGATCATGTTCCGTGAAGATATTCTAATTGTAAATTTCTTACCATAAATATATTAAACCAAATTTTTTTTATTTGTAACTTAATTTGGACAACTTAAGGTGATTTTGTTAGTATTGGGATTTTTTGCACCCTCACACACACCACACATCAGTGCAAAGCTTATTTATTCAGATCTCTCAGTTTCAAAAACCTTTATGACTGGTTTTGTGACCAAGGGTCATATTTTACTATTAAAAAGACTTCCATTCTCACTTGGTCTGCAATAGCATAACAGAACTTTTGATGTATTTCTGCATGAACATGATTTACAGAGGTATGCAAATACAACCTTTGACTGAGGAACACGAGTGGACAAATAATTTATGGTCCCATGCCTTCCACAGATGATACAAATACATATAAATTATAGAGATGTTTTTAACCACATATTGTTATTTTTGGCCTATAGGGCACTCTGAAGGAAAGAACACTCAAGAACTTGGACAAGTATGTGCTTAAAGATGTAAGTGGTAATTACTATATATATATATATATTTTTTTTTTTTTATCTCCTGAGAGAAAATCTTGTATGTTAAGCATTATTATTGCTATATTATTATAGGTGTGTGCCAAAAACTCATATACGTATAATTTTATCTAGCCTCGTCTTCCTGTGTTACTGAGCCGTATCAAAGAGGTCGCCAAAGTGTTTCTGGCCACCAACAGCGACTTCAATTACACTGAGGTAAGGAGAGCGCCATACCCCTAGAAATAATTTAAACTGCCACTGACAGGCTGCATATCATTGCACGCTATCATTAATATTCAGAATTCCATTTTAATGACACTGTATTTTATCTTTTTTTAAATTAGGCTATTATGAAATACTTACTGGACTGTCCACCTGGCTCTAAGGTGAGCAGAACTAATAAAAAACAGTTTTTAGTGTTGACTCTGAGAAAGTGCTTATGACTCTTTTTAATCACACACAAATAAAGATGTTCAGATTCTGAAAAGACTCGTGTTGTGTAGAACCCCAAGAAACCGTGGCGCTCGTACTTTGATCTGGTGGTGGTGGACACGAGGAAGCCCATGTTCTTCGCAGGAGGGACAGTGTTACGACAAGTAGACGCGGTGAGTTCATGTTAAGAACTGTTAACAATTTATAGAAATTTATAGCTTAACTCTCTTTTACAAAGCATTTACTCAGGACAAAACAATTTTGGTAACTTTTAAAAAGCTTTTATACATGATTATTTAATAACAATGAAAATATACATATTTAGTCCATATTTTACCCCAACACCAAAAAAATGTAAACATTTACAAACATTACAATTACACTACAAAAAAGTTATTTTAAATTCAAATAATATTTAACAATATTGCAGTATTTTTAATTAACTAAACACAGACAACCCTAAAAAACAAGCCCAAACACTGAACTGTAGTACAAACATAACATTGTACACTGTATTATTTCATAAACATTCAGTCACTTTAAGTTTATTGAAGTATCAGCAAATCAAGTCTAAGTTTGGACTGTACTCAGATCCGCTTTCTTTTGTAGGACACTGGGAAGCTGCGTATCGGCACATACACAGGAGAGCTTCAGCATGGGACAGTGTATTCAGGAGGTACTCAGATGTTCTCTTCACTGTGATCTGTTCACTAGGCTTGCATGAAAGGCACTCCTTTGACTTATGTCAGTTATCCTTGTTCAACCCCTTTCTTAGGATCTTCTGATATTGTCTGTGATTTGCTGGATGTTAGGGGGAAAGACATCCTCTACGTGGGGGATCACATTTTTGGCGATATCCTCAAGTCAAAGAAACGTCAAGGCTGGAAGACTTTTCTGGTGGTTCCTGAGCTTGTGAAGGAGCTGCATGTGTGGGCCGACAAATCAAGTGAATGTGCACTCATCTAATGAAATAATATTTTCTTATTTAGTAAAGAATAGATAAAAATACTGTCTTGTGTCTTTTAACAGGTATGTTTGAGGAGTTAAAACATCTTGACATCTTCCTCGCAGAATTATATCAGTGAGTACGACTTCATCACAGTCACCAAGTGCAATACTTGACCGATAGATGGCGCTAGAGCAGTTTTTAGTTGATTTTTATTTTTATTATAAAAAATTATATTGTGTTTTATTTTATAATAATCATGTTTATATCAATATTTAGATTTTTTTTATTTATAGACAATAAAACACACACACATATCAACATCATATGAATGTCTATTCTGACCTCTTATTCTACACCATTAGGCATTTAGACAGTGGAAGTCAAGAATGCCCAGATATTAGTGCGATTCAGAAAAGGATAAAGGTGAGCTCTGAGGGTCATCTCATACTTTACTGTGATGTTTTCACATCTGACGACTTTGTGCAAAACATGCAACATTTTGTGTTTCTACCAGAGAAGCTGTGTAGTCATCTCTTAAAGTGCTGTTTTTATAAGGTTGTTCGTTTGTGTCTTAGATGGTGACATACGGCATGGATCTGTGCTATGGGAAAATGGGCAGTCTGTTACGCTGTGGTTCCACAAAAACCCTCTTTGCCAGTCAGTTACTGCGTTATGCGGATATATACTCTACCTCCTGCCTTAACCTCCTTAACTACCCCTTTAGCTACCTCTTCAGAGCCCCTCTTGTCCTGGTAACTGGAATATAATTGTTTTGTCTTATTATAAATATTCGCATACACTACATACAATATTTGTAAACATCATGAACAGGTGGATGTTTTTTGCTTTTATTTGCAGCTGCCACATGAGGCCGCTGTGGAGTCTCAGACTAAAGAGCAGATGACAGAGCTTTCGGAGCACATGCTCAAAACCACCAACATCAAGGTTTGAATTGCATATTCTCTTTATATTTTCAACATCATTTTGTTATATATTTTGACATTTTTGTGCATTCTTAATGTATTACACCTAAGCATCAGTTGTTACAATATTATTTTACTGTTTTCTGCTTTTAATTGATGTTTGTTTTTTTTCTTGTGATTTACACTATCAATGCATTTCCCTCACAGAGGCAGTGTGAGTGTGAAGGCGGTGACTGTGGTCGAGATGATAATTGTGCCCGGAAAAACCCGGCTACATCTACAAAGACATGAGGACTGATTTTTTTTCTTAACTGCTGTAAATATGAAGTTTTTATTCAGTGTGTATGTTTTACTTTTACAGTTTTCATTCCTGCCTTACAACTGTGTATTGATACACAACGCTTGTGTGGTTGATTTGCAGTATTAGCTTGAATAATAATCCACTTCTAGCAGATAATTGCAATTACATGACATTTCTCAAGTTTTTCTCTGATGTCATGCTATTTAAGTTATAAGCTGTGTTATTTGTAAAGCAAAGAGTCAAATCTTTAACCATTTTATAAGAATTTTTTAATGTGTATTTAAATAAGACCTTTGACAGAGGGTATGTAGTCTTTTGCATGACAATTATCTATGCATTAAACTGGTTTACAGAATTTTGAGGTCTTTTTGGTCAAATGTTTTTTGTTGTTGAATGTTTTGGTTTTATTTTGCATTTGTTTATCATATCTCCTCTCATGAATAATTCTTATGCAATAATTGCAGGAAGCTGTTTTTATGTTCAGCTTCTATGAATTTCAAAAGGGTAATAATGTATTTACTGTTTTTCATAAGCATGTTGAAATGAAATATTAAAGTGCTTTAGTTTAATTTAGTCTGTTGTCATTTATTTCTAAATTAATCGACCTCATGATGAGACTAGCAGGTGTACAGGTCAATTTCCAGTTGTATTAATTTAGTAGTTGGTTCCTGCCTGGGAAGCCGTTTTATTTTACAAATAGACCACAGAGGATACGAAACTGCTTTAAACTGGCAAATGTATATAAAATAACGCTGATTAAATAAGCAAGGAAAAATCTTTTAATCTATGACGTGTAAATTAATCAACAAACGGACATCTTCAGAAAAATCTCTGTTCGGCGTCCGTAAGATGGCGGCAAAGGCTATAGTGTGTGCAGTCGACTTGAATGGAGAGCTTTCTTTTCATGATAATTCGGTTCTGTTAGAGCATAATTGGAAAAGTAGACCGTTTATCTTGACTTTGTATAAAAGGGTAAACAGCTCTTGATAATATACCGCTACTGTGTTCGTACAGTGAGGTCACGTGCTTGTTTTCTTTATATCCCTTGCGTCGACCAAGTTTATCCTGAGGAATGATAAATAGCATAAAAGCAGGCTATCTTTTTAAAATGACCATAAAACAGTATCAGAAAATACCAAATTACCAAAATTTTTCACCATACATTTTACCATCGATACGTGCAGTGATAGTTATAAAAGGCAGCCCATAGTAAATGTAAAGGTGTTTCTCCTACTGTGTAAATTATGGGTCAGAACTCAAGGAATAGCGTGTTATTTATACTCAAAACCATTTTATTTTACTTTACATAGATGCTTATATGCAAGTACTTCGTAATGGCCAGTACAGCAAAAGCCTATGGCACTTTCCACGAACGCATCACGTGGCATCAGAGAAGCAAATATCGCTATTTTGTTGAGAACTATTAGATATATGTTAGTTAAACTATTATTGCTTAACTTTAAACTACAGACAAAGCTGTCCATTAAACTGGTGATTTAGGCCTGTCTTAATTTTCATGACTGAATCGAACACTAACATCATAAAACAAACATCATTTAGCACACACTGTTAATGGATGAATTTACTTTCTGCTTCTTAATGAAGTTACATAGCAGGAAGTAAATATGATTAGTAAATATGATATAAATATTTATGATATTAAATTATATCTGTAGTTGTGTGTGTTATTTTAATGCAAATTATAAAACTAATATTTTTCTTTAAATTTCACAAGCAGGTCAACCGCTTTTTCCTACATAAATCCCATTTTGCTGAAGGTAAGGTCTTGTGTGCACTTGCTATTCCTGTGCTAAACCCTTAGTATGGTTTAATTCTGCTTTGACTTTAAATGGGTCTAAGTGTCTTATAAAACAGATCCAGCTAAACACATTGGAGTTTAAAATGAAGTAACATCACGAATAACACAATGTAGTGGTTTTAAGTCACCAGACCTACGTACAGCTTCACATTCTCATTTTGTCTTCTTGACAAAATGACAAAGCTTATAAGATTATTTGAGTCAATTAAAGCTTTATTAACACTTTTAACTGCTTAACTCAAGTAGTCTTTGACCCCTTTTGAGTGACCTTCAAATGAAACTCGAAAAGCACAAAAACAAGAGTGCAATTCAGTGATAATTAACTTGTTGCATCATATCTAACACAGTTCAACCATCATGCCAAAACAAGGTGTAACTGATATTAAAATCAAATACTCTACACGCAAACAAATCCCCTCCACGGACTAGCAGATTTTAGAGCAAGTTATTGTTATTATTATTTTTTGCAATGATTTCATAGAAGAACCTGTTTTGGTTCTTAGCGTGCAGAGGTTTTTAATATCTAAAGAACCTTTTTCCACTAAAAACATATTGTCCCATGGAAAGATTCCAAAGATGTTGAAGGCTCTTCATGAAACTAAGATGCCAATTAAACCTTTATTTTGAACAGTGTTTATCAGAATTTATGTTTCCA
This sequence comes from Enteromius viviparus, assembly GCA_032353835.1. Taxonomy (NCBI): domain Eukaryota; kingdom Metazoa; phylum Chordata; class Actinopteri; order Cypriniformes; family Cyprinidae; genus Enteromius; species Enteromius viviparus. The sequence goes on along the minus strand of JAUCNO010000002.1, from coordinate 3,696,343 downwards.
TGAGGAACTTTCAAAAATACATGGGAGTTTTCCGTTCCACAAACAATTATTTTTAAATAAAGAATTTTCATTAGACCAGGGTTTCTTAAATCTTACCATGGAGGTCGAATGCACTGCAGAGTTCAGCTCTAACCGTAATCAAACAATGCTGAGAATGTTAATCAGTGTCTTACGGATCATTAGAAAATCACAGGTTGGTGAGTTTTATCAGAGTTGGAGCTAAATTTAGCAGTGCATTGGACTTCCAGGGTAAGATTTGAGAAACCCTGGCATAGCTGGTTCCATGAAGAACATCCATGAAACCTTTCTGTTAGACCTGGGGTGCCCAAACTCTCCTGCAAAGCTCCAACTCTAATCAAACACACATGCCTTTAATTTTCAAGCGATCCTAAAAAACATAATTAGTTGCTTCAGGTGTGTTTGATTAGAGTTGGAGCTAAACTTTGCAGGACAGTTGATCACCAGGAGCAGGGTTGACCACCAGTGTATTAAACAAAATGTTCTTTAGATTTTTGAAATGTTCTTCACACTAAGAAAAAAAACTGCTTCTTGTAGGAAGTGTTCACTGGAAGGTTCTTTCAGGAAATAAGAATTATTCTTCTATGGCACTGCTGACAAACCCCTTTTTTGACATTTCTTCACACAGAGTTAAAATGGTTCTTTTAAAAACCAACCACTGAACGGATCTTGGAACCAAAAATGGTTCTTCAAGCATTTGAAAACCCCTTTAGAAACTTTTATTTTGAAGAGTGTGATGATGTGTCCCGTATGATGGCGCCGCAGACACATATCATCTCCCATTCCTCACATTCCACTATTTCCCAGCAAGCTTTGCAAGCATGCCTCAACAAGTTGCAGTCATTATTACACTGGTTGAGGTGCTCCGCTTGCTGAGAGTTTCCCACCTCAGTGAATAAACAGGGTTAAGATTTAACCCCAGGCATATACATAAAATTACGCTACTGCCTTGGGGTAAAAACAATTTTGATGAACAAATTTCATCACAAACACACTTTTTATCACTTAAGAGCTGATAAAGACACGTTTACAGGGTTTCTTGTGGAGTTATGGTAATAGAGTAACCAATGCTTCTTCAACCTCACAGTCAACAACAGCATATTCATATCATTATGGGGCAAGTACAGACACCTTGTCCTCGCCTCGCTTATATAGCCCCGGTATGCGTGATTCAGAGCCTATAGGGTTGATTCATGCAGTTATGTTAAGGTCTGTCTCAGCAATGCCGAGAGACACGTTTAGCAGTCCTGGGCCCCTCTCCTGACCATCCCCCACCCCTGGACTTGCCTCCCTGCATTCCACCAAAAACATTCCCTTCCCCCTGCTAACCTGTGACAAGGGAGGGTCCGACCGTGCACCTTTATTCGCCCCTTTAGCTCCAAACGAAGCCTAGCGTGTGATAAACGCAATAATGGAGGAAAATTGCAGGGCCACCAAAACAAATGAGGCCTGAACTCCGCTTCAAGTCTAAAAAGAAGTGGTTTTATTTCTCAAACACATGCGTTACATCGGTTACAGTTGGAGGTTTATCTATGTAAGGGGACGACCTGAGAGATCTGGCACTTGCTTCCCAGGGTTCCCGTGAGCGTTGAGCATATCAGAGGCTAAATGCTATGACAATACTATTGCACTGCTAGAATGGATGGTACAGTAGTGCAACATCGTCAGAGCAGCTGACCTCAGCACATCAGCACGTGGATAGAGGGACAGCCATCTTCTCTGACCAATGACTGCTTGCCCTCAACTTCTATATAGGCCTTATATATATATAAAGGTCTATGCAAATCATTATTTTTATTGAAAATAAAATAGAACATTTATATACATACAATAAAATGCTTCCACAACTGAAAACATAACATTATAATACAACAAGATTACTAATATTTTTCCCTAAATACACCTTTATGTATTTACACTGTTCAAATATAAATCAGCAGTTACAAGCAGAACAACTTAAACTACAATATAATAACAATATTAATGACAACAACAATATTAATAATATTGCTTAAACTATATTTTCAGGTGCCTCTTTTACAGTGTGATGAACATTTAGTTACTGAGTAATGTTAATTTACAATATGCACCTATTACAGGTTTAGGATTAAAGTTTAGTTTAGACTTACTGCATGTAATTATTTATAATTTACTTTATTTCTTATAGTTAACATGTAAGGTGTAATAAGGAGACTGAAAAATAAAGCGTTACCATATTTGTTTCCTATTTAAAAAATGTAAAATGTTAAACTGAATATACATAAATAAAACAATAAAATGCAGCCACAGCAGTATTTATATATTAAAATATAGTAATATAATATAGTATTATTAATATAGTAAGAAAATGATTAAATATTTTTGACAATTGGTGTTTACAATTAAAATATGTGCTTTTTACAATAGTTATGAGTCAATAAATAATCATGATAAATGCAAAAATAATTTTTTCTTGAAACTGACTGACAAATTTGTCAAACACAATAGTTTGTAGTAAATTTGTACAGTATGTCAGTTTCCATGGTTTTCCAGGCCTCCACATGTTAAATAATGTCAGAGCAGGAGAGGGGTGAGAGGTGAAGGCAATAGAGGGAGGTGGAGGGCTCTGTTCTATCAGCCAATGCCCTTTTAATATTGCACTGCTCTTCTGATTGGCCAGTAGTACAACAGAAAAAGGGCAATGGACAAAACATGGTTAATATCACCATACAATCCTTCTCCTCATTATATTTGACCAGTTGCATTGCATTTATTTATGTATATATGATTTTATACAGTTTATGCACATTTAGTTGGAAAATCAAAGGAACGTGCAGCTGACAATTCACTAACGTATTACTCACAACCAAATAATTAAACTACAAATCATAACTAAATGATGAAAAAATCCATCAAAAACATTTAAAAAGATGGCCTGGTAAAATAAGAATTAAAACCACGTCTTACAAAAATAAGCACATCTGTCATATGTTTCCTTTACGGCTTGTCTCTCTCTGTGGGGCTCTGCTTTACGCAAATAAAACTATTTTTAGAATTTTTAGAGTTAGAAAATAATTCGTTTTACTTTTAATAGCCCAATTACAACTTCTCAAATATACGTCTCTCAACTTAACTGTCTCCAGCAGTGAGCTCTGACACAGGAATTCTGAAAAAAAAAATCATTATTCCTAAAACAACTTCAACGTTTTTTTTTTTTTTTTTTTTTTTTTAAAGACCCTGACAGTTATGTAAGATTAAGTGAAATCGAAACAAACTTTGCAAAAGGGAAACAATAACGGATAAAGGCAGTTGTTTGCTTCTTTATGTGCAAAACAACAATGAAAATTTAATTTCACTCTGTCCACATTTCTCATGATTTTTTCCATGCCTTTCCAAGTTTTTGTAAGACTAAATTATTATTTAAAAAATACAAACACTGTAAGCATTTCTTTGACTTCATATAGCTTTTTACAGCTCAGCATAATTAAAAGTTATACCGACTACAGAAATTTCCAGGACTTTTCCAGGCCTGGAAATCACTTTTGAAATTCCCTAATATTTAGTTTTCCAGGGCAGTTCGAATTCTGTGAGGTTTAGAACATTTTGCGACATTATAAAAACCAAAAACACATTTATAAAACTTTGATTTACAGTGGTAAGAGCTATAAAAATAAGAAAACGCTTTAACAGGTTGCATAATTTGCATTAGCATTTTCAAAAACTTGTTGATAATCATAACAAACTTTATGAATCACTGCCTAACCCTAATTAATTGTCTACAACAATTTAGAATCGGATTAGATGCCTTCTCACACACTTAATAACAGAATTAAGACGAATTAAACGCACTCGCCACCTTCGCCTGTTTGTTTAGATTCGGATTAAATGTAAAGCATCACTAGCCCAATTTAAGTTCAGTAGACAAACGAATTTACAGTTAATAACGGTGATATGTTTAACCTCAAACGCACGCCGTTTCAAACGGTAAATCGTTAATTACCCGTTTATACTATTCGAGCGTGCATTTAAGCCGTGGCATTTCGTCTAGCCTTCTTTATTTCCTCAGACAGCAAACATTGCGCACATAATCGCTGCATACTATAAGATCTCGTACCCAGGGTTTGATGGCACACGGTCCTGATGCGCATGAAAATGAGGCGAGTGGATTGGTCCCATCCATCCAAACTCTCCTTTACGCCCTACAGCTCCCGCCATTCCCGCCCAATCATCCCAAATGCATGAAGAGCACACAGTGAACCCCAAATTCATGAATGGCAGCGAACCAAGGGAGGGACACTCCGTCAGAGAAAAAAAACCAAGAGGGAGAGTGAAAGAGGAAAAGTTGAGTAAAAGGTGCAAAACCTGAACGCCATCGTCTTCGGTCCTTTTTCAAACGCCAAATACATTAAGACTCTCCGTATACGAGAACCCAAAGTTAAAATCTTAGCTCGCGGCTTTGCGAATTAAACGAGCAAATGTAAAGACGCGCGGCGTCACGGCCTTCCAGCGTCAGACTCCATCTTTGACTAGTTGACATTCAGATCCAGCCGGAGCAAATACCTCATTTGCATGCGAGCCACTGATTGGTCCGCTGCTGCGCTAGTCTCTGCCGCGCGACCGGCCATTGGTTGAATCCTCAGCTCTTCGGTGCTGTGTCTCGTGCTGTGATTGGATGCTTAACTGATACCGCCGCTGCATACTTTAATTGAACAACAAATACGCGACGCACTATGTCTCATTCACAAAATCTGGTAAAGTGCAAGATGTCCCTGGATCAACATCTGTGTTGACCCTGGGACAACATTGTGATTAACCAATCAGATTGGAAGAAAAAGTTTACAGTTTTTGAAGTCAGTGTTTGATGCTTGTACATCAGTCATCTATCATTTTCATTTTAGGCGTTACTCTTGGATAAGGATAGGTTTAGGTGTATAAATATGTTCAAGACTATATTTTTGCATTAAAATGTTTCCCAGGGTCAACAAAATAGGTTGACCTAGGGACAAGCAGTACTTGGCAAAATCAGGACGTGCCACAAAATCACTACGATCCGCGCTGATCCCGGACGATACTACTGCTCAAATACATCTGTTAGAATAATTCATGATGACGATATCATTTAATTGTGATAGTATTTATTAATTATTAGCCAAAGTCATTACTTTAGAAGGGTCTGAAATGCTGTAGGAGTTTTACACAGAGATGTGTACTAAATGAAAAGTCAGGCTCTTGATTTTATGTGAATATTAGATGTTTAATTTCATTTCACCATTTCAAAAAATAACATCTATGTCAAAGCACAATAAAATTTAATAACATTTGACATTTATGGATTTTTGATTATTTACACACTAAACATGCCAGTGAGTAAAAACACTGATTTGGTTTATAAAATTAGATTTTAAAGTATATTTACACTAAATTAAACAAAGAAAATTGCATTAGCACATATATCATATAACAGTTATAACTGTGTTAAGAAATCAAATTTGTGTCAGTAAAACTTTAAAGATTTGTTTAGAAAATGTATGAGGAACATCTTATTCAAATTCACATTGTACATTTATTTACTTGCTGTTTTTATATATATATATATATATAACTATTATTAGCATTTAGAGTTTCACAAAACGAATGCACTGATCTCTAAAAAGCACATTTTAACTAAAACCCCAATTTTTAAGTATTCGAACAACATAAATGTAAATATGCACCTTTCTCTCTTTAGACGTTACACAGATTATAGGAGATTTTGTGGGTCGGGCCATGGTGGTGGGCCAAACCAGGGCTGGTTTCTGGGTGGCGCTTAAGTCACCAGTGAGCTTTGATTGACATCTGGAGGAGGGTAGTGGGCTGTGAAATGTGGCATTCTTGGCCAAGGGAGCTGTAATAATGGTATTGTTTAGTGAGAAAGGGCCCGTTTCCCCCCCTTTCTCTCTCTCTGTCCCCCAATCTGAAGGGATCTGATTGTGCGGTTACTCTGTTAAAAGTGTTTGATGTGGCCAATGCATTCAACAGGCTGCGAGGAAAACTAAAGGGATGTTCTGCCTCTGTCTTTCTGTTGGTCATTTAAAATCATAACTGACTCCAGCGATACACCTTGCTTTTTTGCTTTATCAAACATATTAAGACTTCAAAAAATATGTGGCTTTTCAATTATGTTTTTTAATAAGAATTTGCACATTTATAAATGTGTTTTTTAAACAATAACTAATTTCTGCTGTCATATGTTGCATTCTGTAACTGATTTGACTTCATATACACTCTGGTATGTTCTGCAAGTGGATTCTCTTTAAAGGTTATCAGGTTATCATGTCACGCTGTTCAAGGGTTGATGTGCAACTCAAAAACATGCACAGAAAACCTCAACAGTTTTTAATAGTAGTATTTATTCACAGAGGAAATGTAAAATTTTAACACTCTAAATTGATCAAATAATTCCATTTTTGTTATGTAACTTTAAATGTGCTAGCTATTTGTAAACTGGATTGTTTTAATGTTTGTAAGAAGGTGAGTGGAAATGCATTAAATTATTTTGCAAAGCAGAGTTAGATTAAATTATTATTTTAATTCAAGAACAATGTTTTGAGGAAAATATTTGTATAATTCTTTTATTAGTTTTGAATAACAACAGGTTGTTAAAACAAACAAATTAAAACAATTAAACACAACGAATAAGAAAACTAATTTTGTTTAAATTAAGTTGTGTAGGTATTTCTAAAACACTTTAATAAACGTGCCTGTTCTTTACTGTTTTCTATGTTAGATATTCTGAGAATTATCAACAGTATTACAGCTAATGTAATTCTTAAGTAATGAATCAGATAAAATACAGATCTAGTTGTAATTAATATATTTCATCATATTTCAAAGCATCACCTTTCATTTCACAGTACGAAAGACAAGCTTTTCAGCTTTTTGGCATATACATTTTATAATAATCAAAGTAATAATTATTTAACTGAAAATGTTAACGATGAATTAGTAAAAGAAAAACAGATTTACACAGAAAGCATGAAATTAAATAAAACATGTAAATGACTACACTGCTACAGATAAAAGCAACAAATACAGAAGTTTTACTTAAATAACAGTTTTAAAAAGATTTCTTTTGATAGAAATAATTTTTCAGGTCTATGGAGTCAAACTGTAATTTTCCATTTAAGATTTTGTCATCTCTTTTCAGGGTTTTGATTTAATAAAACACTAAAAATATAAAGATAATTACCTGGAGAATGCAGGTTTCAGCATTTAAAATATAGGCCTATGTTTTAAGGTTTCATTCTTGCAGCTTAAAATGATTTAAATGATTTATTATTTAATTACTAGTTTTTAACTACCTTATTTAACTTTTGTTGTTACAAACTAATCTGTTCAGTCAGATTCAATAATCTCAAGCACAATTTTTGACTTAAAATGTGTTAGTTTAAATGTTCCCAGTTATTTCAGGTGTTTTTTGTTGTTTTTTGTACATCACACTATTTTTCCAGAATTTGAATTTGTTTTGCTAAAATGTAATTTTTTTAATTAGCCTACCCAATTTAACTATAAAACTAGTTTTGTTTTTATAAGTTAATCTGTTTAGTCTGATTAAACACTGTCAAGAAATATTTTAGAATTAAAACACGTAAATGTTACCAATTATTTCAGGTGTTTTTTATATTGTACTGTTCTATTCTTATACACTAGTACACTATTCTTTTATTTCAGTATTCCAATTTGTTTTGTAAAATGTTATTTAACTACCTGATTTAACCATAAAAGTAATTTTTTTGTTGTTATATGTTAATCTATTTAATGTGATTCAACAATGTCAATTAATATTTTTGACTTTTGAACTTTGGATGCATTTAAATGTTATCAGTTACATTAGGTATTTCAATTTGTTTTGTAAAATGTTATGCTCAGGGAATTTAGTTTAGATCATCCAGATCAGATTCAGTCCTTGAAAATTAAAGGACTTGCAAATTAAATTTTTTTCCTGTTAAAAAGAATAAATGATGTTAACCAAAACTGCTTCTTTTTGTAATTCTTAAATCAAATATTTTGACTCTTTGAACACATTTATTTCATTTCCACCTTTGAATTTACTTGAAATGCTTCCTGTTAGATCTCCAGTCATCATACCTGAGTGGTGTTTCCGACCGAAAACAGGAAACCTTTCAAACATGGGAGGTAGAGTTTTGTTATTGTTCTTTCTTTTCCCCCAATTCCCTTCCTCCAAAAATGTTCCTCCCCTCTTCCTCTGCCCTTTAACCTTTCCCTGCCTACCCTCTTCTTCTCCATCCCATGCCTCTTTCTCTCATGGATCACCCGACAGGGAAATGCAGCGCTGATAGACAGTCATTGATCATTTCCCCGATCCGAGCAGAAGGTTAATGGACGAGGGTCTTCTATCGCCGTCACAGTGGGTGGTGACACGGACGGGATGCCCAGGAGTCCCTTTGAGATTCACCGCTCTTTTCTGAAGTGGAGACCCAGCACTCTTCTCCCCCCTGTTTAGCCTTAAGAAGTGCTGTCTACCCTTTCCAGCCCAAAGCGGGTGTGTGGAGTGCATGCCCGGCATTCCAGCTGTGTGGGTGGTGGTCCGGGTTTCTCGAGCTGAACATGACACCAGACATCACAGTGTTTCTGAAGGGGGATTCCAGCTGTATTCTGAGCTTACACATGCTCTGGGTGTCAACATTCACGCCAAAAACCTTTCTGCCCTTTTTGCTTTCGTACAGCACCTTCACACCCCATCCTTCAGCCCTAAAGTCATTTGGTTGGGGTAGCATTTCAGTTCGAAACTGGTGAGGAATTTTGAAAAAAAAATTATATAATGAGCAATATAACTGTAAATTATAGAATAAGTGGTGGTTGTGGAATTAAAGGGGAATTAAAACAATAAAGGAAAACATTATCAACAGATCTTTAGTAATGTAAATGTATTTAACTGACATGAAATTCTTCTGGGATGTTCACATGTCCTGACGTGTCACATGCCATCCTCTTTTTTTGTGTGTTTTTAATGTTAATAAGGTTTCTCATGGTCATCAAAGCTGCATTAGAAATGAAAGTAGAAATATTGTCAGGTGGACAGGTTTACAGTTTAAAATAACTATTTTGTGTTAGAATTTAAAATGTAATTTATTCTGTTCATGGTAAAACTGAATTTGTGTTACACAATCCTTCAAGAAGCTGATATAATGATTTGCTTCTGAAAAATATTTATGATTAGTAGGTTTTGTGTAAATGTTGACCTGTTTTTTTCAGTCATCAAAATTCTTTTGAGCTGAAAAGAAAACGATTATTTTAAATAAAAATAGAAATATTTTTTAACGCTATAAATGTCTTTACTGTCACTTTTGATCAATTTAATTCAACCTTGCTAAATTAGTATTAATTAGTAATTAGTAATAAGTGGTTCATTTTTAAAAAGCTTACTGACTAAAATGTTTTGGTATAGTGAATAACAGTTAACGAATCTTAAATCATACAATTTCTTAAATTTTTTCATGATTTTTAACCCCTCTTTAAATTACTTATACAAGTTAATAAATACAAAAAAATATATAATATTACAGTATTATTATAATCTTAATTAGATAATTAACCAGAGAATGCAGTTGTGGTTTCAGCATTAAAAATACTTTTTAGGGTGTAATTCTTGATGTTAAAATTATTTAAATTATAAAAAAATTTATTAAATTATAAACTTTCTTCAATTTTTACACATTATTTTTAATCACTATTTAACATTAGTTCATTTTAAGTGCAGTGTAAATTACTTATAGAAATATAAAAAACAAAAAGACACATTAAATTGTATTATATGCCTGGAATATTTGTATTTATTATGAAAAATAAATAAATTATGTATATATATGTTTGTATTTCCCCAAAAAATAACTTTTGTTCTTTTATTGTAAAGAACATCCAAAGAAACGGTTTAAAAAATTATATGGATTGGAAATGTTCCATGGATGTTAAGGTTTCTTCATGAAACAAAAAATGCCAAAACAAAAAGAAAAGAAAAGAAGAGAGAACGGAAAGAAACTTTAAAAAAGTTCCAAATACCAAAAGTGATGTATTGTTGTTTTTTTTTATTCCATATAATGTTACAACCACTTAAGAAAGTTCATATAGCTAGCCTACTTTTTATTTTTTAGTACAGCCTATTGAAATGTTAATTGAAAAGCTTTTGAAATTCACTTAAAATTCACATTCTATAAATAAGTCCATGTGTACATAATGCATTAACTTCCCAAATGTCCCATCATTTTCACATCTGCCAGTGCAAAGGTCCAAAGTATCCTTTCCAACCCATGTGTTCCTCAGTAGCTCCTCCAATCCATTAACTAAACTTCAGAGGAATTCCTCAGTTCATTTCGCAGAATACATGTGGAATGTACACAGGGTTCAAAGGCCACCGGGCTGAAGGAGCCCACCCCACACAGGGGCACGCAAACCGTATTCAAACAAGCCCCAAGGGTCGGGGGGAGGAGCACTAGCTGGACGTTACTTTAAAGATAACCTCTAATCAAAGCATCCACCTACAGCCGCCATTCATCAGTTACTCTACACCCACTTTATGAAGTGCGGCACTTATCCTAGTTGTAAAACATGTGCTTCTGTACCATTTAGAAGCAAATAATCTAGCATTGCAAAAAAAATAAAATAAAGTTTCACCGCTTTATTGCGGAATAACTAACTTTCCTTTTCTTTAACGTAACACTTTCCTGGTTATGTGAATGACATCTACTCTTTCCATTCAACACACTCCCTTATCCAGTTAACTCTGCACTTGGCTCAGACATTATTTCCCACAGAAAACATGTGACAAGCAACACCGTCCCAGTGGAATCCTGCACAGCCTTTGGGTGCTCTGGCAATGGCCAATACGTGAACAGGGGTGGACCCTAGAAATTCCACAGCCGCAGCGTCTCTCTAACACTTGCTTGACCTTAACAACCCCCAATAACCCCCATCACCCACAGCCCTGATGCCCTGACGGAGGTTTCAAAGGCCAGCAGATTAACCCTACAATGCCGTGAGCTTCTAAGGACTGGAAGTTATGAGACTGTCTGTACACAATCTGCTACATGCCTTCTATCATCTGACTGATTCTTCTTCAGCTAATTAAATGGTCTTTTGGTATATAACTGTAAAAACATCCAACTTGGATTGTGCCACATGTGTCGTCTTGCTGTGAAATCTTTACAGATTTTTTATAAAGCAAGAAAACATGAGAATAACTTTTATAATATTTCAGAGTGAGCAGTGACTGAAGCATCTTAGGTTTACTAGGTATTAGGTATTATCAGATATGATACATCAGGCTTTTGAGAAAGGTATTGTATGTCTTGCCCTCACTAACATAAAGGAAATTAAATATAATTATAAAAATAAATGCAAATAAATAATCTTATTTACGACATATTATTAGGCGATATAGTGCGACAAACTCTTAAAATTACATTGCAACATAAAATTTTACTTTTTGTCCATATATGTAATAAGAAATGCACACACATATATATATATGTAAGCTGTGTATTGTTTATTTATTATGCATATATAATTGCACACACATAGTTTGATCTATATAAATTTACATAATTATATTTAATATTATATATATTTAATATGAATAGTATATTTTCATTAAATATATACAATCATGTGTTTGTATTTATATAAACATACATCATATCTTATGTAAACATAAACTTTTATTTTAGGTGTGAATAATCATTTGACACCATTCAAAAATTTAATTACAAGTAACTTCTTACTATTAAATTCTGAAAAAACAGAGGTGTTAATACAAAGGGATACCTTGATCGTCAAAAAGCGACACAAAATGGTCTTGACCAAGCGTCAAAATGTTGACGAATTAGGAGTGAGAAGTGGGAGTCTGATAATTAACACCTCTGTTTTTTCACAATTTAATAGAAGTACCATCAGCATGTGAACAACAACATTGAAAGCTAACACCATGTCTCCTGATAATATCTCCCAAGGTCAACCTGTAAAGTGTAAAAAGAAAAAGGCCCTAGTACTGAGTCTTGAGGCACTCCATATTGCACTCGTGATCAATAGGATACATCCTTATTCACTGCTACAAACTGATAGCGGTCAGATAAGTATGATTTGAACCATGCTAATAAACTTCCATTAATGCCAATAGAGTTTTGTAGTCTATTCAAGAGAATGTTGTGGTCAATAGTGTCAAACGCAGCGCTAAAATCCACTAATAATGAGATACAACCACAATCAGATGATAGAACCAGGTAATTTGTAACTCTAATTAGTGCAGTCTCAGTACTATGATACGGTCTAAATCCTGACTGGAAATTCTCACAGATACCATTTTTCTCCGAGAAGGAATATAATTGTGAGGATACTACCTTTTCTAGTATCTTTGAAAGAAAAGGGGGATTTGAGATCGGTCTGAAATTAACTACATTTAACTATATATATATAAAAAAGTTTAATTGTGCAAGTTCGGAAGCTAATTCTCGCATGGATCATGACTATATTACCGAAGAAAAAAAAAGGTTAATGCACATTCTGAAGCACTATTAGGTCAAATGCTTTTCTGTTTGACCACTTGAGAAATCAAAGTTTATTTATGTTTTTTTCATTGCAAAATGATTAGCCTTTTTCTAACTGTATTTCTATGTTCTAAAAAAGCTCCTTGTTTGTGTCCATGTTCATGAGTCTACACCCAATGATTACTGCTATTAAAATGAGCCACGTCCGAAAGGCAACAGAGGTGGTGTTGCTACAATTTATAGCAATATTCTCAGTATTTCTCAGAAGGCAGGCTTTAACTTGTTTAAAGTTTCAAGTGTATGAAATAATGTGCTATTGCTTTATTACGGCTTAATGATCGACATTCGGGTACACATAGCGAACACTGCTTTGCTTACTAGCCTGTTCTCCCTCACAGCCTTGTTTTCGAATTAAAATGGCCCAGGTCAGGAAGCAGACAGACTGCCTAAACCGACCGTCTGCTAGCCAGCTCACGTGACAGCAGTCAGTTAATGCTCAGCACATAGAGACTGTCATAAACCAGACCTCTGTGGCTCTCTCCAACTATCATCGCCGGGAACCTCCTCCTGAGTATTAGGTTCCTACGCGGACTCATTTTATCCGAACACTCTCTAACTTCCGCTTAGGCGTTGCTCATTCCAATTCCCGATTTTAAGATGCAGACGCGAAGTTTTGTTCCTTGTAACATCATCAAGCGTTTCTCTATTGTGGATTTTCTTTGAATGTTTATTGGATACTAACCTAGACTGCCTAATCGGACTTTGATTCTCGCCTGTTGCCCTGACCCACGCCTGGACTTTCATTGTTTGATTCTTGCCTGTTGCCCTGACCCAATGCTTGTCTCTGGTACTGTCTTGCTTTGTCTACATATTACTGTCTGTGGTGTTTGACCCCCTGCTTGTACGACTACGATTTTTCCCATTAAACGGCTTGCAAATGGATCCGCTTCTGATGAGTCTGAATCACAGAAAACTTTGCCACCTATGGATCCAGCAGCCATGTTTCAACTGGCACATGAACTTGGGCGTCAGGGACCAGTACAAGCCATGCATCAAGCTCAATTGGAAAAGCTGACTTGTTTAACGGAGGAAATGGCTAAAACGCTAATGGCTCTGAATACTTCCATGAGCGCTACAGCCGCTGCCACTGTACCACCACAACCAGCTCCGGTTTCCGTTGTAACCATCCACGCAGCACGATTTTCTCTCCCTGAGAAATATGACGACATCCCAGGTAAATGCAGGGGTTTCTTGATGCAGTGTAACCTTTACATAAACCAACAACCCGGTCATTTCCCTAATGATGATTGTAAAGTTACACTAATCTTATCCCTTCTGATCGGTAAAGCATTGGATTGGGCCACCGCGCTTTGCGAGGGACAAATGATGACTTTTCCCAGTTATGAAGATTGTATTCGGCAATTTCGCAAATTGTTTGATCACGAACCTGGTGGCAAAAACCCCAGTCAAGAAATACTCTCGTTGAAACAAGGTAATTCTCCTGCGGCTGATTACACACTCCAATTTCGCACGCTAGCGGCCCAAACCTTCTGGCCACCCGTATGTATTACAAAGGTTTAAACCCTCAAACTTCATCTGAACTGGCCTGCCGAGATGAAGGCAAAACTTACGAGCAGCGTATGGAATTAGCCATCCAAGTCGATACCCTGATGCACTCGCGCCGTGGAGGACATACACTGCAGCCAGCTCGCTACACCCTGGCACCCTCACACTACAGTGCTACGGAACCTATGCAGATTGGTAGGACTCGTCTCACCGATGAGGAGTGAGACCGGCGCTACCGCAACCATCTTTGCTTATACTGCAGTCAGCCAGACCACATTAGAGCCAACTGTCCCACGCGCCCATCACGTCAGTCATCTACCCAGGTGAGTTTTCCTATCTCAAATATCTCACTTACCATTACTATTAAACTGATAATCAAGAAAGAGGAACATGTAACCACAGCATTCATAGACTCTGGGGCAGAACTTCATTGATGAGAATTTTCCTAAGCACTGTGGTTTTTTGGATACATTATCAATGCCGAAGGAGTTACCATGGATGAGCAGAAGGTGAACGCTTTGCTTAACTGGCCCAAACCTAGAACAATTAAAGACCTTCAGCGCTTCTTGGGGTTCGCCAACTTCTACCATCGTTTCATCCGTAATATCAGTCAGGTAGCAGGTCCGCTCACCACCATGACACGCAAAGGACCTAACATACTCCGATGGACACCAATGAACAAGCCTTTCAGGATTTAAAGGAATGATTCACAACTGCACCCATTCTTCGACATCCAGACCCTGAGCTTGAATTCGTAGTGGAGGTGGATGCATCAAACTCAAGTGTGGGGGCTGTCCTTTCTTAGCGTCATGGCAGTCCATCCAAGTTATTCTCCTGCGCCTACTTCTCACGCAAACTCACTTCAGCCGAGCAGAACTACAATGTGGGTGACAAAGAACTCCTCGCTATGAAGTGCGCCCTAGAGGAATGGCGACATTGGCTCGAGGGTTCCAAGCTTCCATTTCTGGTCCTTACAGACAATCGAAACCTAGTCCAGTCCACCAAAAGACTCAACATCTGCCAAGCCTGGTGGGCACTCTTCTTCACACAATTTGATTTCAAGATTTATCTTATCGTCCAGGCTCTAAGAATTGTTAGACAGTCGCCCTATCTCGATAGTTTGAACCTCAAGCACCACCCGCAAATCCAGAATCTCATCATCCCAGCCTCCTTAATTGTAGCATCTTTCCGCTGGGACATTATGGACGAGATCACAGCGGCCCAAGCTTTAGGACCAGTTCCACCTGAGTGTCCCCAGGACAAAGAATACGTACCTGAGCCCCTTCGCAATCGAGCACCTGGTCCACGATACCCCGAAAGCTGAACACCCAGGAATCCTGGCAACCACAGAATTAATGACCAATCATTTCTGGTGGTCGACACTCACCTCCGACGTCACCAGATTCTTCCAACAATGTCAGACTTGTCAAGTAACCAAAACTTCACACCAAAAACCGGCGGGCTTACTCCATCCTCTTGGTACACCACAGAGACCTTGGTCCCACCTCGCCATGGATTTTGTTACCGACCTGCCAGTATCCAACAACTATACAGCCATACTCACCGCCATCGACCGCTTCTCGAAGGCCTGCCGACTCATTCCTCTTACCAAATTACCTACTGCCTGGGAAACAGCGGAGTGATAGACAGAAATACAAAGCTACGTATTCGAGCTACAAACACTCAACAAACTCTCAGCAGGGCGGCAGGCAGAACTTTAACATTTAGAGATAACTATAGACCTACACTATTTTGGTAGGTGAGGTATTAATGTATCCTATGGTGTGACAGCAAAAATGTAAAATCAAAAAACCTTTAACGTTAAAGATAAACCTCTCTTATGCTATTTGCAACTCTAAGAATGAAGATTTTCTCATGCTACTTGTATGTTGTTTTTTTCTACATTATTGCTGTCACATCACATAGTCCATTTTTATTTGTCAGCTACCCATTTTTTTGCAGTTTATTTGCAAAATGTCAATCATATTAAAACCTTTAACAAAAAAGAAGCTATATTCTTAGCAGTATTTATGAAAAGGTTTTGACGAACCATCTCTTTTTAAAGCAGCACTAGTGTGTTGGAGAGCAGTGCAGTGTTAGCAGTGGTTGATTTAGCATCATCACATGAATGAGCGGCCAAATGCATCTCGGGTGCCACGAGAAGTGACATCACAACCTGGGGGTCACGCAACGCTAAATTGAAGTGTTAATCATAAAGAATTACCAACACCGTTTACTTACTCTAATCATAGAAATCCTAATAAATAAAAATTCGCATCCAAAGAAATAATGGGCACCGAGGCAGTTGCAGTTAAGAGTCAGTGAGCTGCAATGAGGTTACAGTGCCACCGTGTGGTCACAAAGTAAAACGTCATAACAGAAATTTATGCTTGACTTTCACAGCATCTCTCTATTGAATTCTTATACGTACTAATGAACTTATTAGACAGTCCTTTTAAAACATGTTAGTAATAAGCTCCACCAAAAACACTAACCATCAGTTATTATAAAACTAGAAATCGGATTATAAGCTTGAACCGGTTTCATAGATAGGATTTAGCCTAAACCAGGATTAGGCCATAGTTCAATTAGGACACTAAAGTAATTTTTTATAAACATGCTTTAGAAAAATCATCTGCATCTTACTAAATCACTTTTTGTAACCTAGATTTGCTCTGTTTGACAGAAACCTGGCTAAAACCAGATGAATACATTACTTTAAATGATTCTACACCCCAAGAATACAGCTATAAAAATGAGCCACGTCTGAAAGGCAAAGGAGGGGGTGTTGCTACAATTTATAGCAATATTCTCTGTATTTCTCAGAAGGCAGGCTTCAAATATAATTCGTTTGAAGTTATGGTGCTGCATGTAACAGTATCTAGAGAAACATGTGATAGTTATAAATCCCCTGTGATGTTTGTACT
>JAUCNO010000002.1:3649307-3666729 GCA_032353835.1 Enteromius viviparus | reverse complement strand
CGGTCACCGATCTGGGCCGGTCATACAAAAAATCGTCCGATTCCGATCACTAGCCGGTCAATCGGTGCATCTCTAAACAACATCCTAGGTCATATATTTTAATTTCATCAAGTAATAGGCCTAATGCTGATGCAAAATGTTTACAAACATAAAAAAAAAATTCCCTAACTCCACAACAAATCTGTTTCATTTAACAGCATTTAGAAAACATCAAAAATCAAATATGTAAAAGGCTGTATGAAACTCTGCTATGGCTAGTCTGCTTGCAGTTTTTCTCTCTCTTTTTCTTAATTTAATTACATTATATTTGATAAATATCTAATTAAGACTATATTTCTTTTATAGGCATGTTTATTGTTTTATATTATTTATATTTTTATTATTTATATATATATATATACATATATATACACATTACTATAGCACTATAATAGGACCATGTGAATCCTTGTGTGTGTCGCTAATTGAGCCTTAATTCAAATATGCTTTTCTGAAACACTATATGCTGTCCTTGACTATACTCTACCAAGTAGAATACTTCTAGAAATCAGTGTACTACTACAAGTTGAGACATTGACCACTACAATTAGGCAAAACATTTTTAACTTTACATTACAATAAAAAAAAAAAGCTATTTCCTGCATATTCCACATCAGGTTGGCTATTGGCTGTAGATTGGCAGAAGTGTAATCATGCCACAGCTTTTAAGAGCTCTACAGCTCATTATCTCATTTATCTTTCACAGCCACATCTGACCACTAATACCTTAAGATTTACACTGATTTGAATATAATATGTATCCGTTTGGCTAGCACACCCCTCAAGGCAAAGCTTCCCTTGAGGCACTTTCATGAAAATGGGCTGTCATTCGGGCTGACAAAAATGTCAGCAAAACCGCCAGTAGGACCAATAATCCAATAGGCCATAACAAAAGTGTGGTGGTAAAAACTGCTCTGGCATACTACACAACAAACCTCTGTACTTGGCACTGCATTCAGCACTGTATATAGGTTTTTGCATTGATTTTGCTTGCTCTTAAATGGGATTCAGTGGTATGGTACTTCCTGAATAGCAAAATCCTGTTTAAACAGCTGTGTGTGGGCCAAATGCAATGCATTATGATCATTTAGAACATAGCTGTTTACAGCAATAAGTACATAAACCTGACATCTCAGTAAACAATTCAATAAAAACAGCAATAGACTGCTTAAGAATAAATAGGATACTGACTAGCAAGACCTGAGATGACAGGTTTTTTGAGATGTTTATCACAATTTTCTTAAACCATGAAATGTCCAATGCTTTTTAAACTAGTGTAAGTTCATCATTCATTACCTGTTTTTGTTTTGTACATTACTTTTTGTACATGGTTTACAGTACACTTACAGCAACTGCAGTCACCCTAGAGTAATCTGGGGTTAAGTGCTTTGCTTCAGGCTTTAACCGTTCAGCTGTCAGTCCATATCTTTCCTCATTAGTCTACCACTAGTTAAAGTCATCTTTTAACATTTGTTAGAAAAACATTTAGGCTACACAAAGTTTAAAAGTGCTTCTGTCTAAACTTTTACATTAAGTGCAATGCTACGGTCATATTACTAAACATGAATATCTAAACATCACATTTATAGTGAACACATACTCTTTTCCTTAGGCCGAAACAAACATACTCTCAGTGCTTCTTTTCCACTTGAAGTCAACATGCATTCGCAAATAATTTCACTTCCATAATGTTTTGAGTGGGTGAAAAAAAGGAGGGATAATAATAAAAACAAGTCTCGCAAAATCGCTAGCCCGACGTCCCGGGGCTCTTGTGTTTCC
Organism: Enteromius viviparus; assembly: GCA_032353835.1. NCBI lineage: Eukaryota > Metazoa > Chordata > Actinopteri > Cypriniformes > Cyprinidae > Enteromius > Enteromius viviparus. The sequence continues at coordinate 3,664,911 of JAUCNO010000002.1, read as the reverse complement.
CAGTCGGGCTACCAAAATCCATCTCAGCCCTGCCCGGCGGGCTATCATATAAGGAAAAAATTTTTGCAATTAGGTTAAATGTGTGTTAAACTGTGTATGGGCGGTTTCATCGGGCGCACGCGTCTGGACCGAAGTTAACTAGTCTGTTGTGTTTTTTTTAATCGGTCTGGTTACAAACCAGCTACAAACGCAGCTAATGAAGAGTAATGAAGTTAGACTCTCAGGTCATTGTGCTGTGGGATCCGTTTCCTATACATTTATTTATTTGCAGCGATCTGCCAACCTATCAAAATTGTATAAGCACACGTGACACATGTACACGCATCTGCGCCGGCGCGCGCTCGCTCTCACCTATGTTTGCGACTGAATACAAATAATCATAATTGATGGACAACTAGGCTATATTTGGGAAAGGACATCAGCACAACCCGGCACAGAGAAAGAAAAAAAGAGCCGAGATGAAGCCACTGATTCAATTTCAGTTATACGCTTATAGTCCCGTGAAACATGACGTTAGTAGACTAATGTGTTTTATTGTCGATGATTTCACCACCAACAATAACGCATTTGACTTAACATTGCAGTTTTCATGGCATAAAATGTATTATATAAAAACAACGAGGAAGTATATGGTTTAATTATGGTTTCATTGAATAACACTGTAAGAATACATCATGTAATACAATGCCTGCAAAGGGCACCAAAGGGATGATAATGATGATCCAATCTTTGTTTAATGTTGACCAAAGATTTAATTCAAATAACCATTTAATTTATCATCATTTTTTTTTTTTATTTGGCCACCTTTTTGTAATAGAAATGATTTAGCCTATTTAATTTATTCAACAAAAACGTGGACTTTTATTTTTTGTGATTTCTGAATGCTTAAGACCATAAAGTCAATCACACTGTATTAATAAAATCATGAGGTTCTGTCTAGGGCTACAATTGTAATTTAAAAGTAACACAATGTAATTACAATTAATTTATTTACTTTTATATTTATAGAAAGTTCTATTTTGACCCCATACAGGCTAGTAGGTATTTTTGTTGTTGTTGTTTTTGAGGGAGGGGGCACAACAATACTATTCTGCTTCGAGCACCCATTTGTCCAGCAGCAGCCCCGAATTTTTTTTTGTTTCCTGTACAATATAATACATTAAAAATAATCTATTTTTTTTCTTTGGGCTACTTAAATTTATTTTGGGCTACCAAAAACTGAAGAGTGCCTGCCCAAAGGGCTACCAGGGATTTTGAAATTTTGCGAGCCCTGAAAAAAGATATCCAGCACTGTTAAAAAGGCAAGATTTTGTGTGTTAGGAATAAATTGGAAATTTATGGTGTAAAGTGGGTGTTTAGTCAGAACCTGAAAATATGAACAATATCAAATATTACCAACACGCAATTTGTGGAGGCTTTTAGATTAAACATACAGACTGAAGGTCAGGTTCACCATTGAGAGCATCTCAACACGTCTCATTGGTAATGCTTGTTTTCAAATTTATCATTATTATAATATCATGTGATAACCTTAAGCAAACACAGGCATTATGCACCGATAAGCCTTCAACAAGCCTTTAAATTGCCTGTTTGGAAATTGGTTACAAAAAAACCACTCCTCTTTAAAAGTTTGGGGTCAATGGCATCCAATCGAATGAATGCAATGATGGAGGAGAAACTTGGTGCCTGTTGTAGTTTATTTTGAGCTGTATTTATGTATTGCGATAGTTTATTCAACAGCAAAAATCTTAAGAGCGCTTGCACGATAATCCTTGATCAGTCTGACAGGACAGTTGTGACAACAGTTTGGTATGTTTTTTTTTGATAAAGGAAAAAAAAATCTGAAACATTTAGCCTACATAAAAATAGTTATAGCACACTCTTTGTACTGCAGTTTATAATGTTGTTGTAAAATAGGGGAAGAGATGTTGAAGTGCTTCCACTTTTGGTTGCAAAATCTTAGTCATCTCTTTGTCAGAATTCGTTCACTCCATTTGACACACATGCATGTTTTGATGCTCTTTCAGCAAACTGTCAAATTAATTGGATCCTCACTTTAACTTCAAATGGAAATACCAGCATGACTTTCTAACAATTTCTGAGAATATTACATCCCTAAGAGGTCATGCAAAAAGTTATGCACTTAGGAAAACACATCTCAAATGTATTTAACTTCTCACACATCTGTCAGGTGGGCAAGCTCTTCGGCACATCTCATGTTTAGTATAACTAGCATGCTGAACTTTTCTGCAGCATCTTATGCCGTGTGCTCTGTTATTTTTCAGGTTTGTTTGCAACACCTAAGTATATTGATATAAACAGTACTGAATACGTGTACAAGACATAGTGACTCAAAGACCCGTATCAAGCTCAAACATGTACCCTTGCACTCTTTTTTTATGTTGCCTTAAAATCAAGCCACTGTTTTCACCTTTTCAGATGAACTAAGCAAATCTAGCGGAACTTGAAACATGACAATATTGCATAATACAAGTTACCTGAGCTAAAATTAACAGCATTTTTCTAAACTAAACACCTCACAATGTGCATTAAAATTGAAGAGTCTAATGTTAATGCACTGACAATTCTAACAGCTCCTTTAAAAAAAAAAAGACTACATGCAATACTAAATTTTCATTTTAATAAACTGATACTAATGCTGGGTAGTATGATCAAAAAATTCTATCACATTATTCATGGTATACAACGGTATTTTTTCATGCATGATCAGGAGTTAAATACATTATCTTCTGATTGAGAGAGGAAATACTGTATTAGATTGACATACTTTACTATCACAATGACATAACGTTAGGACTTCCCCCCTCTCCTGTCTGTTTATCCCTGTCTCCGCTGAATTATTTTTGATTAAATTTTTAATTATTCAAATTCCATTCTGAATTAAATGATTTGCGCTTTAAACGGATTTATTATGAGAATATTTATCAGCATTTCTTTTTTCACAAATTACACTTGCACTCTAATCAAACAATTTTATATCATGTAGCACACTGTCTGCAAAACTAAAGACAATGAACAAAAAAATGTGCACAATATTAACAGACGAACTACGCTCGTGTACCGGGTTGTTTTGTTTACTGACAAGTCTGCTGCGGTACAACCAGCTCAGTGTGCTTCTGCTCTGCCGCTCGCTGCACAAAACAGACACCGAGAGAGACAACACTGCACCGGGAGAGTGAGAGCTCACGCAGGGCAGAACTGGTGACATTTTTTATAAAGAAATAAAATAATAATACTACTACAATAAAATAAAATCACAAGGTTTGTCAGTATGTATATTCTATGAAAAAAGATGCAGGAGCTAACCACAGTGACTGTTTCAAACTGGTTCACGTAGTTTCATACAACATTATTATGGTATTTGGCAAATTCATATAAGAAAAATAAACACCGGTATTCTGTACAAACCAGTACTAACTGATACTAATTCATAAACCCCAAGAATTTATATTTTTTCCGCACTTTTCAGTCTATATTCATGCGAAACTCCACCAACATTATTTGTATCATGCCTCTGATCCAATAACTACAATAAGTTTTGTTACTTGAGATATGAAACAAGGCCTCTGCTTTCAAAATCTTCAAACAATACTCTTTTGAAGCTCTTTGTGTCGTGACAGATTGCTGAATGTCTCATATAATTGCTCAATAAGCGTTACAAACACAGAAAGACATCAAAACGGGTAAATGCAAGCCACTATGGTGGGTGACCTGTAACAAGTCTTGGATTGACATAAGGAATCGAGATGCACCGATTGACCGGCTAGTGATTGGAATCAGACGATTTTTTGTCACATCTGACCGACTGGTCTGTGAGCGGAGCCCCAGTGGCATAATGGAAAAGGCACTGCCCTCCTAAGCCAGGGATTGTGGGTTCAAGTTCCATCTGGGGTGGTTTACAGCAGAGTGGCACAGCGGAAGCAAGCTGGGCTCTTAACCCAGAGGTCGATGGATCGAAACCATCCTTTGCTAAAGCTTTAGGGGACCTTGTGGATAGGGAGTTGGACTTGTAACCCAAAGGTAGTGGGTTCGAGTCCCAGGTCTGGCAGGGATTGTAGGTGGGGAAAGTGAATTCCCAGCACTCTCTTCACCTTCAATACCAGGACTAAGGTGAGACCCTTGAGCCCGTTCCCCCAACTGCTCCCCGGGCACCGCAGCAATGGCTGTTCACGGTGTGTGTGCTTGTGTTCACTTCTCACTGCTGTGTGTGTGCACGTTGGATGGGTTAAATGCAGAGCACAAATTCCAAGTATGCATCACCATACCTGGCCACAAGTCACCTGACTTCACATCTGCCCCCGATTTTGACTTGCCGACAGGTTTTGAGAAATCACTGAAAAAAATCGGAATCGGAACCGGAATCGGCCAAGAAATTTGCAATCGGTGCATCTCGAATTAGAAACCTGATGTATGGAAGCAAAAATGCTGAAAAAAAAGCTAAAGTGAAAAAATTGCATCTTCGAGTCAGACAAAAACAGTCATCAATGTGCACTCCAAATTACATTTGTGTACAGAGTATTCACACTTCAAAACTGTGGTTTTTAATGTCTAAATATAACAGCCATGAAATAATTACCAGCCACTGTGGTTTCCAAACTATCTAACTTTCCTTTCATGTCATCTTAACACCTGACATGCAATCAGACATGCCACTTAAGAGTCAAAAATGGTCCACTATGGTCAATGTTCAACTAGAATGTTGTCATACTCATATACTGTGAGCATTTGTTATATGTGAATTTGAGAGCCACGAACGTTTGCTAAGCTACTGATTACTGACGTATTCTAGGCAGAGGAACCCATGGTTTGATTACGCAAAAAATACAGGATTAAAATGACTAACTTCTTGTAAAGATCAACCAAATGTTTTGCCCTTTTACATATGCTAAGCTAGCGTGTTTTGAATATTATTGATTGAGGTACACAAAAGAGCTTGCCTAGTTGACATTGTTCGTTTAAACGGATTAGTGTCTGACAATTACTTGTTCACATAAAGCACATGAGGTCAACAATTAAATGCAAATTACTCAGCCTGGTTAGATAATGAGAATTCTAGCTATGTTGCAAGAGGGGTCACTGCATAAATATTGGTTGGTGTGTATATCTGTGTCATATTTGTGTACACTACAGTGTCAGGTATAAGTCATAAGATACAGTTCACTGAAAAAGTAGTGTAATGCCACATCACTTCAAATACTTTAATCAAGAGCTGTTAAATAAACCATTACAGGGAAATCATGGCAATTTCCTGGCTGAAAACTTAGATTTAACAACACCATGACTCTTCAGGCAATCAAATGGCATACAATAATGCTAAGGGAGATATAAGAGATGCAGACATTTATGAACACCTACACGCCAGTCACACTTCCTGGAAAGTCCTATATGAATGAAAACCTGATGAAAGTTATAAAAAATGATCTTCTATCAGTAACAGATATACGGTTACTTAACTATTTACCTTATAAAGACAATGACCAACTTCTGAAAACTATTTATGAACTTTCTAAATGTATTGCATATAATTCTACAATATATTAGAAATATATAAAACCATACACAGTATATAATATATTATGCATGTATGTGTATTTTAATGTTGGCTAATTGTTTACTTCTATTGCCATGTCAACATTTAATGCCATCTACATGGCAATAAGATAATTGAATGAGATTTACAAGCACAAAATAAAACCAAATAAACAAATACAGCAAATATGATTATATAATTTTTTTAAATTAACATGATTAAAAAAAATCTAAATCTTTTCAGGTAAAATTGTCAGAGTAAGCATAATTGTCATAGTATAAATATAGTATATCATAGTATAAATATAACTATTGTCAACAGTAATAAATATAAATAAATTAATTTAATATTGTAAAATATAATTAACCTGATATGGGTGATATTTGTATTAGTAGTAATATCTGATAACAACATTTACTTGTTTAAAAAATACATTTAAAATTAATTTATAAAAGCACAAAACTAAATATTATATATTACTTACAGATTGTATTACATAAAATACTACTTTTTTGTTAAAATGTGTGTAATATTCTTTAAAAATGCTAATAGAATATTAATTATTTTGCGTTTTAGGCATTAAACATATGGCACAATAGACAAATCAGAATAAATTAATTATATTCAGATAATCTCTGAAAACAGGCCTGAAACTTGGTGGACATCAACTTGGTGGTCTATAGCATTTCATTCACAGCATCATTTAAAAAAAAAATATCTTCAACTATACCATGTGCTATCATTCTCACTATAGAGTGAAAAACGAGGAAATCTCAGTTCACAGTTAAATGTCTTGTTTACACATTACACCCGGAGTCTCTAAGCCTAGTGAGCTGTCTACCTAGGGTTTTAGAGACACATTTAAAATCATGTGACGCCAAAACCGGTTGTCTAGGTAGTTGTCTCCATAAGATTTTGAAACACAGCCCGTGTCTTGCATATACGCTGCTCTCTTCCTTAAACACTGGATTAGAGCAGCTAATGAGCTAAAGCACCGCAAACACGACCCAATCTACGATTACCGGCTACTACAACACAGTTTCTGACAATAAACGACGAAATAATGACAAAATCAATGACGTTATATTGATTTAATAATGTTTCAGATTGCACTGGTGGTGTTAGCACGTTAGCGCACTGCATTTCCCTTTGTGTCACCAAAAAATCAAGCAAATAAACACACACAAACACACGACGGAAAATGTGCGCTATTAACAGCATAAGGATTGTAACGTTAACGTTAAATAAATTATTCGTGAGGTTAAACGGATTAAACGAGTTGCTGGCTTGACGGCGGTTGAAATTAAAACGCCAAACCCGTATATAAGAGACCTAAAAGGCTACATTAGACCCAAAATACGCCTCGAATCTACACCGGAGCAATTCTGCTGTATCAACGGCGAAATTGAGGTAAAAAATTACACCTTTCAGACGCTGACAGTGGCTATATGTGCGTGAAAGTGCGCTGAGTGTCGATGTTTTGTGTCTGAATGGTGATATTTGCTGCTGGCACTCACCAGGAGTAGCTCGTCTCCGCCATGTCAGTCAGTCAGTCAGGCAGCGGCTGAGGACTCAGGTTGGGCTCAAACGACGAGATTATCTCCTCCACACGCTCACGGTTTCGCCTTCTTCACTGAGCCCCCTCCGATAACAACATGGCGATGTGTTTCCTTCGGCAGCTCGCAGCAGAAATGACAATGATTGTGGCTGTGCTGCTAGCCGCGGCTAAGAAACAAAAGCAGTCCGGGGAGAGAAAAAACCCCGAAATGTTTCGCTGACTTCAGCTGGCTGGCTGTCCTCGCAACAGGCCCCGCTTTCAAAGGCCCTCAGATGAGCTGCAAACCCATCTTGGGTGTGCATGCAGAGAGAGCTGTGTGCTGGGTTTGTAATGGAAGCGCTCGGATAGCTTTGTTTTCTATGGCGAACGTACGAGAACGCGCGACTGTCTCCCCTGCCAGAGGAGTGCGCGTGCACGCGCTTGCCCACACAGAGCAGATTGAAACGACAGGCTCTGCCACACCAGGTCATATGCAGTATTACAGCCTCGACACGCTTTTTGTGATTGGCTCGGCTTAAATAATGTAGTTTAAAACGAAAAGGGGCCAAGAATGTGCAGATGATGTTAGTTTTGAGTCTATGATCCTCTTTAATATATTTTCTCAGTTATTAAACAATGTGAACAATGGCACTCTATATGAAGATACAGATTAAATACAGCTTTAAAAAAGGGTTCATTGTCATTTATTTCTATATTTTGTCAGTAGGAAATATCAGCATTTACAAACATTCATTTTGCCATTAATTATAATAGCCAGTGAGCCACTGTAGCTTTGCATGTAGGTCTCTGCATGCTAAAATAAATTGTCCTTATCCAATATTTCGACAAATATATTATTTATATAAATGATTTATTTAATCATTATGATTATGATGACAAATTTATTTCAAGAGCAGAATTCACATAAATTATCATAATCACATACAGGTGATTATATTTATTTCTTTTCTTCTTTTTTTATTGTTTTATGTATTTACATACAAGTATTGCTAAATGTTATTTTGCTATATTTGTTATAAGAAGGTAAATTGCAAGCTTTACATTTTTATTAATCACACAAAACATGAGAAGCGTGATTTGTTTTTATTATTATTATTATTATTGTATAAGACATACTTTCTTTGCCAATGTACAAGACTTGGTCAAAAGTAACATAATCACCATTTCATCTGCAACACAATTGGTTTAATTCATTCAACATTTTTGGTATGGGAAACTGAATGTTTTCTTGCTTCAGGTGTTTGTTGTTTAGTTATTGGCAACTATTTTATAACTATACAGATGGTGCACCAATATGGCTGTATTTTCCTGCAAACATTTTGTGCATTGGGTAAATTACCAGTGACTCAATAAGTCAATAAGTCAATAAGAGGATACAATGGCAATCTCCTGCTAATTCCAAAGCCAAAACTACAGGAAAGGGCACACCATTGTTCTTTTTTTCCTCAGTCCAGAAGCTCAAGTCAGTGTAAAAGAGCTCAACGGCAAGGCCTTTGTGTAAGGTATAGAGAGGAGTCGGATAAATCCCCCTGGGGGCTTCAGCCTGGGATTACAAAAATCTGCAAGGAGCTGTTGTTCACAGAGATTACTCCCAACCTGTCCTTGTAACTACAACGGCTGCTTAGAGAGACAGTTACACATCAATCCTTAAATCCTAATTATTACAGAAAAAATAATAGTTTTTCAGGAACTATAAAAATACCCTTTTTTATCCTTTTGTCTCAGATGTTTTTGTTTCAGAAGCATTTTTACAGACCCTTGTATGTTTGACTGAGCAGTGTATGACATGATCGTGATAGTTTAATATTCTTTATTTAAACTGCTTAAGACATCTTTTGAGACATTTATTGCAAAGAACATGAAGAACATCATGTCACTTCCTCTTTTGCCTTTTCATAGTATCATCTATAACCACTAGATGGCCTGCCAGTGAAAGAAATAATCAAGCTTCGCTATCAACCCGGTCAGTGAATTATTAAAAAAGTGTTAATCCTAATTAATGTATACACACACACACACACATACACATAACCTATTCAGTGCATTATGACTTCTTATGACTTTTTAATAATAATTAAAAAAACAGCTTCTTAACTTTTAGGTAAACCTTTTTGGTGAAAATCACAGGGACCTTTGAAGCATCTCTTATGTCACCAACAATCTGGCATCTCTCCATCTGATTAATTGATGTTAATAACTTGCAATTTAGTTACATCTTCATGATGCAAAATATTATATTATTTATTTTTTATTTCACTTTGTTTTCAGCTGTGTTTTAGTTTATGATAAGTGCACCTATCAAGGAACTCTTGATCATTTTCAGGTATTATAGCTTTCCTCATATCATGATGTAGATGCCGTGTTTTTATTAAACATGAAAAGTGTAGAGCAGGCTATATTTATTAGTTGTTGCACTCGAAAGGTGAGTGGGCTTTAAATGAATAGTTCTCCTGATTTCAAAATTAGCCAAAAATGTACTCCCCCTAAGGCCAACTAATATGTAAAAAATTTTGTTTCCTCATACAGTAGTAACAGATTTGAAAAAAAAAATATTATTACACTTGCTTGCCATCTAAACAGCTAAAAATTCCAATCATCCACAAGTAATCCACACCACTCTGGTCCATATGTTTTGTGAAGTGAAAAGCTGTCTTTGTAAAATAAAAAGAATATATTTTGTATAGACATTCTGACGGCACCCATTCACTGCAGAGGATTCACTGGTGAGCAAGTGATGTAATGCTGAATTTATCCAAATCTGTCCTGATGAAGAAACAAACTCATTTACATATTGAATGTCCTGAGGGTAAGTATTTGCATTTTTATAGAATTTTCTTTTCTCAAGTTGACTTAAGAGAAATGCAGCATTCATCCAAAATAAATAAATAAATAAATAAAATGCACATATTAATTTTTCACAATAAGATATAATAAGCATTGGCGAAAAAGGGTGCATATTCACTTCATGTGAAAAAAAAACTGATTTATTTCCTTTTTTATTTTTGCACTACGTAGTGCAACAATACTATAGGTACATTGGTACAGATGTGTTGTATAGACAAAGTGAAAGTGAGTAGATGGTTAAGAAGAAAAGAAGGGTAATGTGTTATGTGGCATGCGATCTAGGTCATAAAAGGAAGGGAGAGTTAACGTTTTTGTGTCATGACTTTTATAATGATTTCCTCTATAACAATTCCTGCTGACAATACGAGAACTAATGAACCTCATCTTGATCAACAGGCATAACTGAAATCCACTGACGTACACTCATACTGCTCGCTGTCAATCTGGTTTAAGCCCTAAATGGAAAAAAAAACTTTTTTCATAGGAACCAATCACTATTAGTTTCTGAAATAGCAAAAACAGATGAAAGAGATAAAGGCTTAGGTGGTTGACTATCAGATGTTGTACTTCCTGTGCACAGCTGGGGCGCACCTATGCTCATGCACTCTTACTGATTCAAAGAACCTGATTACAGCTCTCATGCACCTGCAAAACCAAGAGGCATTTATGTAAAAAAAAAAGAACATGCAAGAAAATCATTTCTCAAAAAAAAAAAAAGAATAAAAAGGTTGTTACTTCTGCTAAACCACCTGTGCGAAACTGAGGGAGAACGATAAACTAAAATCACCTTGGGAACAGTTAGTGGTTTAGAAAAGTGAAGTTAGCACTGAGAATATGAATATTGATTTATGTGATTTGATGGTCAGTTTAGCTCTGTGACAGGAAAAAATTGGCCCATAAATGTGGCTTAATAAAACCTCGCTGTACTGTTAATATAAAACAGATCCTTTTTAAACACACAACAAACACAATACTGTGCTTAACTCACAAGATAAGATGTCTGGCTTTGCTAACTTCACCTCCTGTGAGTATAAAGTTACTGTCCAGGTCAAATGGGTACCCTGGTTACCCATCAGGGTGTGAGATATCACTGTGCAAGAAGTGGAAAGTCTGGGTAACTCACAGAGGGTTTGAGAACAGTGCAAAACATAAACAGAGCAACTGGCTGCACTAGCAGAGGAATATTAAAGAATATTCTGAGTTCAAGAAAAGTTTAACTAAACCAACTCATAATTTTGATTATCGTAAAAATAATTTTGACTGATTCTTATTTTCTATGGAAAAAAACAGTAAGGGGTTCTTAAAGGATTAATGGCAGCTATTTGGTGGCAGTCGTGGCCTAATGGATAGGGAGTTGGACTTGTAACACAAAGGTCATGAGTCCCAGGTCTGGCAGGGATTGTGGTAGGGGGAGTGAAAAACCGGCACTCTTTCCACCTTCAATACCATGACTAAGGTGAGTCCCTTGAGCAAGGCACTGTTCCCCCAACTGCTCCCCTGGGTGCCGGAACAATGGCTGCCCACGGCTCTGGGCGTGTGACGTCACGTCCTTTCCGTCCATTCCTTTTCCTATTTGTAGTTTTGACTATTTATGCGACTTTGGAGTCCCCTACAGTTAAGTGAGCGGAACTCCCAGTCAAAATTACAGTGTATTCATACGTGCATTTGTTGCTGCCGTAAAGCAATCCGGCCTTTATGCGAAATTTTGTTCGCTAAACTTGTATACTGGAGGGAAAGAAAATTCTCCTAAGTAAGCAAAAGGTGAATACTTGAAAGGTATTTTAAGGTAAAATACATAAAAAAAACCATACATACTGTACAGTTGCTTTAAATCAGAAATGTGAAGATTAGCCTATTATTTAAAATGATTAATTGCATTATTTTATTGTAACTTGTCTGTTATTTGTGTGTAAAGCTATTCTCGTAATTTTACAGTGGGTTTTAAGGCTTATAAGGGTATTGCACTGTCATGGTGAAGAATTGAAACTAGACTGAATTTAACACTGGAAAGGTCAGTAATTATTATTATTATATATTTTTTGTTCTTTTTACCCCACACTTCTCTAAAGTCATGTTAACATTTACATTGTTTACATTTACATCATGTCATAAGTAGCACGGTTATATTTGTAGCAATAGCCAACAATAAATTGTTTGGGTCAAAATCAGATTTTTCTTTTATGCCAAAATCATTAGTATATTAAGTAAAGATCATGTTTCATGAAGATATTTTGTACATTTCCTACCGTAATATATATATATACACAGTATATTAAAACATAAGTTTATGATCATGTATATTTTTGGCACCCTCAGATTCCAAATAGTTGTATCTCTGCCAAATATTGCCATATCCTAACAAACCTTACTTGTATTTCTTGGAGCACTGCTAACTAGTTCTTCTTTTTGAAAAATAAATAGGAGCACGTTCTGATCAATGATAAAAATTAGTCTTGCCATTACAAGTAATATTGGACTCCTTAAAGTAATTTAAAGGGGAAATTTTTTCTAACTTTATTCAAAGTATGCTATCTTTTATGTCAGATTATTTTTTTTAAGTGGAGTGGAAAAATCAGGTAATGCTGTCATAGTCAGTCACTTAACTATTATTAACTTTTTCTTTATTGAAATTACTCATTGTTCTTTATGCCAACAATACCCTGCTGTTACACTTACGTTAAATACCATACTTTGATGTTCCAGGTAATGCTACAATAGCATAGGCCTCGTTTTCTGTTATGAATAGGATAGCATCAGCCTTATCTGGCTCATTCTGTAGTCTCTACAATGTTAACGTTGCTGTCATCTGTTTGCAGTGTCACCTGAAGCAGCAGCAGCAGCTTCAGTGGGAGGCATATGAAAACACAGAGAAAAGAATTTGATCTGCACTCCGCAAGTGATTTTAGGGGGTCTTTAAACATTACAGCATCCTTAGATTAGTCTGCATAATAATGAGAAATTCAATGGTGAATGACTCAATTGCCGTAGTGGTTATGCATTGTAAGGCCTTTAAGATGATGGTGTCTGGGCATTGATGAGCTGCTGTCAGGAGTTCCTGCGCCAGGGCTCCAGGGTTCTGTGGAATCCGGGTGAGCTGACACCGAATCCACCGTTGATATAAGAGCCTGATCAAAGCCGCCCTGTTTCGCCTGACCGATTTTCACAGGATTACGGATTAGGGAGACAGGAAGCAGCGAGAGAGGTGCGGAGACAGACAGAAAGAGCGAGGGGGAAGATGGAGAATGAGAGAGACAGACAAACAGAGAGCTAGATCTATAATCATGTGGAATCACATACCGAATGCAGAAATGCTTAATACAATAACCTTGAAATGTGTTAAACCCCAAGACTAAAACTCTAAGAGCAGAAACAAACTGGTTTTGTGTTCTTTTTTCCATGGTGCAATTTTTTCTTTGTTAAAGAACATTAGTTTGTCAATACAGCACATGTTTTGGCAGAATAGGGCCTGAATAGAATATAGGGCATGTTTTCCTGCAAACATCAAACATTTTTTTTAAAGAAACTGTGTCAGTGAAAGGAAACTCTTAGCCTTCAGAAAATGCCGGTTGTTAACCTAAGAAGGTCAAACCAAAAATAGCTGATTTGTTTTCTATTAATTTTCTATGATGTTTGCATAAGCTTGATATCAAAATGTCAAAATAAAACTGCCCCTAGACCCCCCCCCCCAGCCTAAGCATTAAATGAACAATTACAATTAAATAATGAATTAATTATCACAACTATATAGATTAATAGTCAAAACAAACTTTATAAATATAGACAAACAAAAGTAACAGGGAGTAATTTAGCCTAAATTAAGTTATTACTCAACAGTTGCTGCCTAGTTTGAGATCAAAAAAGTGCCTCTAATGCTGTATTTGTAGAATATGTTTCAATGACGTTCTTTGCTTGCTATGATCTGATAAGACACACATAGGCCTGAGGTAATTTCTTGCATCTGTGACATCCATTTCCCCTCAAACCCTTGCAGTGCGGCCCTGTATCCGTCATGCACACAGCACAACCACAGGTTCATTAGGGTTGTGTGGCTGTAAAGCATTGAAAGCTTGTAACTATTAACGTGGTGCAAGCAGCTGAACACATGGGTCTTGAATAGCTCTAATTAAATAAAATGCTGAACCAATCGGAATTGAACCTTTCACAATATCCATGCAAAAGACTGCTATTGTGAACAGCATCCCTGCGTGCATGAGCAGATTAGGCATGCATTTTCTATTTATATGTAATTGAAGAAAACAAAATATGAAAATGTGGCCTACATGAATATTTATGCATTGTGAGATCAGATTAAATGCTATATTCAAAACATGTACGTTATACATAAACTCAGGTTACCTGCTATTTTATGGAGATGCAAGGGCTAATCTGATACTCTTGTGTGACATGATAGTTTCCAAAGCATGGAAGTGCCAGACTTCTTCTTTGCCTGCATGGACAGACTGCACATACATCACTCCTCCCACAGGAGAGCTGTTTATAGAAATGTACCATCACATCTCACCCAGAATGCAAGTAAGCATATTCAAAAACATGCACTTGGCTTACTAAAAACATTACAGCTCTTTATCCTCTTAGGGCACTTAAAATCCAGGAGAATTGCAACAAAAATAGGTGTATGTACTGTATGTTTATTTTTCAAATTGTTCTCAATGATATTTCATTTTTTATTTTCTGTTTCCTTGTACACTCTCAGAAATAAAGGTACAAAAGCTCTCACTGGGGCGGTACATTTTTAAAAGGTATACTTTTGTACATATTAGGTTCAAATATGTAAACTTTAAGTACTATTATGCACCTTTAAGGTACCAAAATGGACCCTTTAGGTACAGAGGTGTGAAAAGATACCACCTCAATGACAGCTTTGTACCTTTATTTCTGAGAGCAGGGAATTTTCCATTGAAATCACATTGCTGTTATCTGGAGATGAAATGACATTTTTGCTTAATGTTGTTTTGTTGTCATGTTGTGTAACAGGACAGCGACACAATCTGATAGGATAAGATGAGAGAGTTTGTTCATCAATCATCCACTGATGCCCACACATGACCGTAAACCATAGGTCAGTCCCTGCCACAGATACCTACAAAAGGGGTTATACGGCGGTACATGCATTTTTTTCAAGCTGTTTGGACTGAAATGTGTGTGTGTACACAACCACCCTACAATGATAAAGATCCACAAGTATTTTAATTAAATTAAAAGAAGAATAATTTGCCCCTTCTGAAATCAAGCCTTTCTCAAATGCATATCGGTGTGGCGTCACACTAACAGAGGCCACTTCCACAATAGTTGATTGACAGCAACGTGTCACACAGACTGAACTGGTGTCTTACCTTAAACCCGCCCTGAGTGAGCCGTCATCAGACCGAGACGCAGAGACAAGCAAGAATCCTAAGTAAGACTCCTAAGCGATTGAGGTTTTGTTGTTGAATGTATTAATGAACATAGCAGTAGTCATTTACTCCTGACATCTGAGTGACCGAAGACCCGGAAGATTAACGTTATGTTTGGTTCTAAAGGGAAACACGCACTTGATCAATCGGAATGCGTTTGTGTTCGCGCGAATCATTCATGATCCAGCCTCACCTACAGAAGCAGTGAGTATAATGTCTTTTAATGAATCTTTGCAA